>WURT03033698.1:0-15128 GCA_009936505.3 Holothuria glaberrima
GCAAGGAAAGGTGTGTCAACCTGTGTCAAACCTGTGTCTAGAGGGTTCCAAAAACACAGGTTTGCCACCCAAGAACAGGTGTGATTTCCTTTGTTTTTCATGCGTGATTACGCGTGGTTGCAGACACAGTTTGACACACACCATTTTTTGTAAGGGAATCTAGGTGTGGAACTAGTATTCGCTGAGGTAAAGTTATCTTAGCAACTTCATAAAAGACACATCACAATACCGGCACAGCATATGCTCAAAGCCTCAACTGTGTTGGGGGCTTCGAGGCACATTATTGGCCAATATGCATGCCTTCATATGTAGGCGCATGTCTTAGCTTCCCTACATAAGCCTCAGTTTTGTTTTTGTGCACAAAGAACGCGGCCAGCGAAATGTACAGAACAGCTGTGCACATGCATGGACAGTCCATAACAAGGATGCCCACATTTGGGTTGTTCAGTGACGGTGTTATTGCGAATGCTATGCAGTCACCGCGCAATGACGCATCATTCACAATCTGGTCACTGGTCACACTGCTCTAGTACTGTAGCACAGGTGTTTACAATGATGTACCAGCTAATGCACATTAGCATGCACATGATTCAGTGTGAAGAACAATGAGTGAGCTGCCTAGTACACTAGCATTACTAACTGTGCCCCCAATGATGTCACATCTTGGGATGCGCACACATACGTAGTTTCGCTTTCCGATTTCAGGTGGGCTGGGCCTGGCCTCTAGTTTGAAATTCACACGGTTGTTTTCTGGTATATATGGATGTATTTAAGTCCGGAAAACATTCGTTTTATTTCAAGCTGTACCCAAAGATTATTTACTGTGAAACTTACTTTGGCTGTGTCATACCCACTTTACGGAAAATTTATTCAAGTATACTACTGTTGATGTGAGAAAAAGTGTATTACAAGTGCGTGAATACAAGTAGCTGTGCTACAGGTTCTAATACACATGTAATCATAAAACTGTGTGTCTGTCATATGGAGTCTCAGTTTTTTTTAAAACAGTTGGAAATTTCTTATTTTGCCTATCATTACAACAGGCCTTTTATGTGAAAAATTTGGCAAACAAAAGCATTGTTGACAGAGGATTGGCAAACAAACTGTAGCGTGGGAATGTAAGCAAAAAACAAACAATAGAATGTTTTGCAAATCTTGCCAAATATTTACCCAAGAAAATGGTTTGTAATTGATTGTTTGTCAAGATAATGTACTTTTCTTTGGTGACAGAGACAGTAGTTTTGGACGGTATGACAAGATGAGAAGAATCCCGTCAGTCTCAGAGGACACTATGGGAATCCACAGTGGCCATTCGTCCCTGCGCCTCTCCACCAGTGAATTCCAAGAACAAGTATGTAGGGGGTGCACTGTTTAATTTGAAATATCAGTTGGTGCTGTTAAAGGCAGATGTTCATCACAACAGTACACATTCACAGTTAAATTCCTTATTTGTGATTGGTCACTTTGCCTTCATCAACATAAAAAGAGGTCGAAGTCAAACTATTTCTTCAGATGTATGTAATCAACTCTGATTGGTTCATTACATATACATATGAGTGAGATTATAGTTGCATGGTAGAGTAGCAGAACAGAGAGGCAAAACCTTCAGATTTCAGACTTGCCAACCTCAAAAATAGAAAACCTTGAGGTTCTCACAAGAAAACCTGGAAATCACATCTCAAACCTGGAGATTTGAAACAAGTTTTACACATTATTTTGAAAAGTGTTTTCTAAACTATGGGGATTCTAGACTACTTTGTTCACCCTCTTTATAAAGTTAGGATGCCATCTTCATAGCTGACTGTTTGAAAAAGTTAGTCACTTTTCTGACAATGATACATCTCAATTCAATAGTAACTTAACCCGCGATGGAAAACACTGGTCTTGGTCTAAATAATAAAACTTCTCTGGCATTGCATTAAAGCTATTTTCACCTTGTAGTCTGGCATTTTCACAGTGAGATGATGCCCGAAGCCGTGAGACTTTTGGTGAAACCATGAGAGTTGGCAAGTCCGAGATCTTCAAATTATCTCATAGCATAGTGATAGATGGTTTGGAAATGGTTGGCAAACTACTACACTGTCTTCAGCATTTGAGCAATGAAACTGCTCCATAGGAAGTGCTTAGGCAGTTGTTAATATTGGAGGAGGGGCTAAGGATAAAATTTGTTAAAGCAAATTTGAGCCATTTGGGACAATTAAGGGAACTGGTCATTATTCATAATGCTTTTTGTGAAAGAAATTCCTTTCATGCTGCTAATGATTTATGTTTCATTCTGGAGTAGGGTCATCAACCCTAGGCCAGTGGGCCAGGTATGAACTGCTGGTGGGATACAAGTCAGGACCATGAAGAATAGGACAGAAATTCTTAAATTGTGCTCATTCAAATAAATACCAAAGTTTGGCTCCCTCTGCCCTTTGTGTGGCACAGATCAATAATGTTAAGCATACCTTCACATATGTTATCCTAGAGATGCTGTATGTAAGTGAATTATCCATACTCATTTGTATTATTTCAGATGTGTCTTCATGGTACAATGCATTGTCTAAATATGGTAATAACTTTCATGTTTTGAAGTTTTTTTGATTTCAAAGTGTGACTTCCTCATTAGTTATTACATGTTAATGAATATTCATTCTTTGAATGCTTCCACAGAGGGAGGGCAGTAGTGTTTGGAGGGTTCCTTCTATAGAGGAAGAGAAGAAAGGATTCCAGAGCAAAAGTGAAGGTCAAAGGTCAGATGAGCATATAGAAAAGCTTAAAAAGGAGACAACACATCAACAGTCACAGACAGTGCCCGTTGGAATAAGAACATTGAAAGCACTGGGTCAAACAAAAGACAAGGATGCTGTAACAAAGCAACCCAATGACATGAAGGAGGAGTCAGCACAGACAGATGTGACAAACGATGTGGAGAACAGGTCTAGACAATTTCAACAGCAAATGAGTCACCTTAGGACAAAATACTCTTTAAAAGAATACATAGAGGCCAAAAGGTCAGATAATACCAAAGAGGCTGAAATGGGTCTTCCGTTTCCCTTACTTACCCTTCCCAACTCTTCTAAGTCAGGTGTACAACTTCATCACCAGCAACCCTTACAACAAATGCCACAAAGTACAAATGATCAGAGGCCTCCAGGTGTGGGCAGAGGTGGGGGACCTTTCCCATTGCTGACATTAGACAGGGATATAACACCAGTCATCCAAATACCTCATCCGAGAGTGGCATCACAGGACATCCATCTACCATTGATAAAGCAAACATCATTTGATGAAGTGAAGCAGGCACATATAAGAACCACAGACCCCTCCATGGGGCAATTAGGCACGGCTAAAGGGCTTCCAGTTCATCTAAAGAGACATGAAGATGAACCATATGGCATACCCTTGCTTACCCTAGACAGACCCAGGGACCCTCCACAACTGCTGGCATTTCAAGAGGAGCAACATTCTGCTGACAGAGGTCATTATAAGATGGTTGAACCACCTCTGATAGAGGCAAAGGATGAAGGGAACGGACAGCAAGTAAGAAGTGCCAGTCGAATGAGAAGAACCAAGGAAGCCAATGCCAAACATACTCAGAGGCATCAGGAGAAAAGGTGATGATTTATTTTATTTTGTTGAAATTTTAGAATTCATAGACATTTTATCCCTTGCTTGTGTTGTGGAATTTACAAAAGCTCTGATTCAATTTAAATCTAGATCTTTCTCTGTGTAGAGGGCACTATATCACTCTGCAACAGAGTGTAGAATATGTTTACTGCTGCTGAACACATTAATGGTGATATGGCCTAAGAGGTAACTTGGATGTGAAATTTGCTAAAGCTTTTGTACTACAGAGAAAACAACTTCTGTGGAAAAAAAATACACTTTTTGAATATTTAAATTTAAAAATTTGCAGCAAAGAAAGTCCCTCAGAGGAGAAAGAATCATCAAAACAAAAGGATGAAGAAGAAATTCCAACTGCATCCAAAGTAGAAGATGAAGACAAGGTAAGGTGATAGAAAAAAAAGGGTTTTGTGACGGGCCTTTTGAGAGATAGGGGACAGGGGAAGAAATAATATATTTAGGCATTTCTTGAGTAAATATTTGTTACTTGTGTATCATAACTTGATGTAGTCATGTCCAAGTATATTTTAATGCTGACAGGGTCGTGACTAGGGTTTTCTTTCCATCAAAAGGTTCATACCCTGGTGAAGGGTTATCAGAGGGGGTCATTTTGTCATGTATCTTTACCCTGCAGGGTTTTATCCCTGTATATTTTACAATGGCAGGGCCATTACCTGATCTTTCATTACAGTATGCTAGTTACAATACTACCATACCACATTCATGACCTGATGTTCCATTGTCATACAGGGTCATAATCTTCATTTTTGGTTCCTTGCTTTAGCAAAAGAACCTATGTAGTTAGGTTGGCATCTTTGTGTATGTGTGTGTGCGTGTTTGTGTCTGTGACCCTTGCTTCGGTACACTGTAACTTAACAAGGGAAAGATGGACTAAACTTAAACTTGGTATATGGATGCATCATAGTGAGAAGGTGTGCACTATTGCTTTTGGTGAAGGTCAAGGGTCACCGGGGGTCAAACACTGAAAACTTTTTGTTAACACAATATCTCAAGGTAGGAAGCTTGGATAGATTTCATACTTGGTATGTGGATGTATTATGGTGAGAAGATGAATCCTATTGTTTTTGGTGGAGGTCAAAGGTTATCTGGGGTCACTGAGAGTCAAATACTGAAAACCTTATTAACATATTATCTCAAGATAAGAAGTTTGCATAGATTTCATACATGGTATATAGATCCACCATAGTGAGAAGCTGTGCCATACAGTTTTTGGTGGAGGTCAAAGGTCATCTGTGGTCACCAAGCATCAAACACTGAAAATCTTGTTGTAAGCACAATATCTCAAAGGTAGGAAGCTTGGATGGATTTCGTACTTGGTATGTGGATGCCTTATGGTGGGGAAAAATACTTTTATTTTTGGTGGAGATCAAAGGTCATCTGGGGTCACTGGAGGTCAAACTCTGAAAACCTTTTTAACACTATATCTCAATGTAGGAAGCTTGGATAGATTTTTTGCTTCCCATGCATTAAATCCAGCAGAAAATCAATATGAGTTTTGTCGGATGTCAGAGATGAAATCACCAGATGCCAAAAAGCAAATTCCCAAGAATTCCTAAGTCAAATATAAGCACAAAACTGTATCAATCCAGCACATTAAGATCACATTCAGCCAATGACTGAAAGAAATGGGATGTCTTGCAGAGATTCCAAGTATTGCAATTTTAGGTGAAATTAATACAGTATTGCAATTTTTATCCTTAATTCTGCCTTTATGAAAACCTGCATCAAATACTGCTTTTTAATATTGCAGAAGATTCTCTGCCCACAAAGCAGAGGACTGTTGTGGAAGTTCACTAGATTGTTATTTGACAGACAGCCGTTGTCCTTAGATAAGGACATGTGAGCATGCATGAAACTGAAATTGGAATTGATTTATTAAATGCTTCCATGGGTTATTAGTAAAGAGAACTAAGTTACTGATCATTTGGGTCAGACACCCTTGAGCGTGCATGAATTGTGATTGCTTAATTGAATAAAACAAATTGTAACTGTATACTGTCTATGTGGATATCCTTTGAAGTGCCTAGCCTATGTATTTCTTCAGAGCAATTTATTTATGCTTGAATGTGTTTGTTAACACAAGATGTGCATTGTCCACAGAGCAGATTTTGTGCATCTGCAGAAATACTGGTTCATTCAGTAGTTGGCTCAGTTTCATTACATTCAGCAAGGAACCATAGTGCCCATTGGGCTCTTGTTACTATGTTGGGGTCATTTTCTGACATTTTAATACTATGCAGGGTCATAATCCTGTACACTATTACCATGGCAGGGTTATGTTTTGGTGTACTTTTCCCCAGACTGACCCTATTTCCTTACGTATCATTACACCCTATCATATCTTGCAACCTATTTTTGTCTTCCAATGACTTCAGGCTCCCATTTCAGAGGATTTAGACAAACCTGCCCCTTTCCCATCTCTAGCTGAAGACTTAGAAGAGCTGCAGAAATCAGAGGAAGAGACAGACAAGTCCATTACTGAGAAGGGTAATCTTGGATATTTACATCTTATGTCTTTTATCTTCTATATGTATTTCATCATCTTTAAGTACTTCTCTTACTAGAATGTACCTTTCAGTCTATTTTTAGAAGGCACTAATATCTTAGCAAATCTTCCAGGTGCCTCAAATGTTACCAATTGTATTGTGACAGTGATCGCTATTTTTGTAGGATATACTACTTATAATATGGAGACTGAGGAGATCGTACAGTTGTTAATGACAAACCTTGATGTGATGTAGTTAAGTACTCCACATAACAGTTTGCAGATCAATGATTCTGTAATTGTACAACAATATTTGCATCACACAAATATCATACAGATTTTCAAAAATTCATTCAGGTAGGCAGTTTTTGCAATCAAATTTTGAATTTTAAGAAGGCCGTTATACTCAAAAGCTTTGCTACTTAGTGGGGTTCAGTGTGTCCACATTTCAAACAAAAATGTACTCAAACAGAGCCCCTCTACTCCCCCAAAATTTCCTGAAATTTGTTGGTTATGTTGTGAAAGTTTCAAATAACGACTCCTGTATGCTTTCTGTCATGGTTTCCTTATGCAAGCTAACATAAAAAGCAAATGTAAAGCATGACATTCATTTCAAATGTGGGAAGGGAGGAAACAGGAGAAAAGAAATCACCTCATTTCCCTAATTTTGAGGAATTTCTAGAAAAGTGGAAGCTTTGGTTGGTGTTTGGTTGACAGTTATGGCATATTATTTGAGAAGTGCAAGATAAAAAAAACTTTAAAGTGAAACAAATGAATACAAATATCACCAATTAAGCACTTCATAAAAGATGTACTAGATGTGAAAGGAAATTACAAGAGAGACAGAAGATGGTTTAATGCCAGATTTATTAAAAATGTCAGGTTATTGGGATTGCAGTTGCAGTTAGTGAGCTTGTTGGTGGATACTGTCATAGGCAAGAAAGTTATTCTGTAAGCTGAGAAACATTCAGCGATACTCACCATAAAATACAGATTGTTACATATGCTTTTTCTTTTGCAACTCAGACAGATAGCACAAGCTGGATGGGAGTAGTATTGGTGAACAATGCATGCACAAGGATGTAAGATCTCTGATGTTATAGGGTGGAACTTTTGATACGAGTTTGGAAAAGGAAAATACATTCAAAATTTTTGGCATCTTGTAACTCATCTAGATTCAAGAAGTTATCAAGCATTATGTGACATTGTGTTGTGTAAATGCAGTGCAGTTATTTGGCTTCATAACATTTGCACTGGCACTGGTTTAATGCTTTCAGTAGACCTCAAGCTATTAAGCTTATTATAAACTCTTAATTATTCCCCGAGATTTTCTAAATTTAAAGCAAAATCTCAAAAAGGTAAACTTTCAAAGTAAGAAACACCCTCAAATACTCATAGAAGTGGGGAAATCCTGTTTGGTGTAAATAGTGCTTGCTGATGCCTTTTTACAAAGGAGAGATTAGTTTTGAGTGACTGTCAATACAGTATGAATGCGCAATAAGTCACTTGGTTCATGTCCCTTTCTGCAATTTCATAATGACCTTTGACCTTGTACTGCTTTACTTCCTGTCTCTCAGAACTCGATGAAGGATCTTTGGGTAAAAGTTGGTCAACCCCTGCAGCAACTCATCTAAGTATTGTCAAAAAACTTACAGCAACAAAAACCTCTGACGCTGCAACTTCCATGTCAGGTGAAGATATCGCTGCACAGAGTGAACCTCATAGTAAGTAGTTCAAAAATTGATCAAAGAGGTGGAAGAAACATTTCCTCAAACCAAAATAGTATCTCTAAAGTTAGTATTGGGGTATTGGTATTGCTTCTAATTTGAAAAATGGTGTATATCTTTGCATATGACATGTGGAGATATACTTGGGTGAATGGGGAGGGGCTGTAATTATCCCCATAATTATTTTTGATAGTGAAGAAACACAGTAGAGTTTAGTAAATTTTCAACCCTTAACATTTCAATTATTCAAAAAATAAATTTCATTGACAATCATTATATCCAGCCCCCTGTTCATAGATGTAACTGAACACCACTGTATTAAACTAAACAAGAGTTAAGGAGTTGTACTTACTATGTATTAGTGTTCTACTGGTACTTAACCATAAACAACTAATATCTACTTCCTTACGTAAAGTTTACAGGTTTTAAACATTTTGGATAGTTTTACCTCTTTGTTTGGTGTTTTACAGAAGGTGAACCAAACAAAGACAAGGAAGCAAGTTTCCTTGTGAGTGGACTGATGGCCGTAAATAGAGTGGTGGCACCAAAGATATTCATGGGCTATGAGAAAGAGAGGACTAGTATGAACAAGGTCAAGAAAGGGTCTGAGAAGGTGAGATATTTGAATTATGAGATATTTCTTCAAACTTTATCAAAGTTTTTTTTCAGCAGTTCTTTTTTTAAGAATCGGTAAAAATAAAGAAGTATACAAGACTGAAAGTGTCTCTGGAGGATTCCAAAAGAAGTGCCCTAGAGCTGTGACCACTCCTTAAACAAAGACTTAACAATGAGACTTAACAATGTATACAAATTAGAAAAGAAAGAAAAATGGGAAAGTGAAAAGCAGTTAACTATGTCAATGAATCCATTAGGTAAAGTCACATTGCATATTTTATGCAGTATCTAGTGACAGGTTTTTTTTTATATTTTTAGTGTGTACACATTTATGTCTGGATGGGTATATTTTGTTTGAGGTTATATCAGTGTGTATTGAAAACTTGATTGTTGTGTTCAATACCTCCGACCATTACCTCTGCCATGCCTTAATTCTTCCTAACCTTTCATTGTCCATTCCAGTGCAGGGAGAGATGAAAGTCTCAAAGCTATATTCCATTTTTCACATGCACATAATCTTTTTGTTTCTCCTTTTGTTAACTTTTAGGATCCTGCAGAAAAATCTGCTGGAAAGTCATTCTTGAGTGTAGTAGATATGGGAGCTGACATTCTGAGAAATTTACTTAGTCAAAATAAAAAGTCTTCCCCAGAGGATGACAAGACTGATAAGGATAATGCCTCGAGTGAAACTCCTGGGGAACTCCCACGGGATCCCTCCCTTCTTTCAGGGGATGTCCCCCTTCCTACAGGGGATATCCCTTTTATGGATACCCCTCTTACAGATTTGGAGGTGAATAGTCAGCCTGCTGCCACTAATGCTGAGTTACATTATAAGTCACTTTTCCTGCGAGATGCTAACAGTGTTGGACCCCTGGAAGAAGAACAGGACCAGACTCAGAATACAGGGTAAGATATACAATGCCGCAGATATGTTTCTCTTTGAGAGATGGCTCTTAGCTGGCACTTAAGTGACCCTCTGAGAAGTGCATATGCATAAGTATGTATGTGAACATGTAAGTACACAGGGGTGTTAAGTTGGGGAGGAGAGAAAAATTTTATTCTTTGACTCCACAGTGAGGTCATCTTCAAATTTAGCCTCTCTGTTCCCAAAAAGGGGGAAAATGTCTTGTTCCCCTTGCAAAAGGAAGTCCACCCCACCCCCCAAAAAAGATGTGAAATATATATGTTGTGTAGTAAAAGTATGCTTATTTTCTCATATACCCTAAATCTATGTTGCTCCTTAAATAGGAGGTGAACATCATAACTCATAGACTCCTTATCCAGGTAAGTTTTGTGGAATCTGCCATAAGTGTAGGGAGTCATAATTTTAAGTGACACTGTAAGTGATGCAAATAAGATATCATTGGAAAAGGGGGAAGGGGAAAGACCTTTAAAGTTTACCTTTGCTTTTAACTTTTGGCTAAGTTAAAAAATGGGAGCAGCTGCCTTTTTCCTCTTCTGAATACAAGTTATACTCTAACATGATGGTCTTTCTCTCCTTCAAACAATAGCAAAGATGAAGATTCCTCCAGTGGAAGAACAGGAGGAGCTGTCATGAACACCATCTTAGATGAGAAGTTGAAATTATTGGAGGACACCTCACAAAACATTGGAGAAGATCTGAAGAATACAAAGAATGTAAGGGACATAGTTACAGTCATTTCATTCCAGTTTCAGTCAGTTTAATTCGGTTTATTGTAGTAGAAAAAAGGAATGGGAAGGATATGAAATCCTCAGAAAGTCAACAAATTCACTGGAAAAGCCAAATCACAACAAAGAATAAAATCCTTTAAAACTGCTGTTACAGAAAATGCAATTGACATATGTGGGATAAACTTTTTTTGCAAATGCACAGATTTCTGAGATTTCACTACTTCTATATCTGAACACTCTCTGTTCCTGCAAAATTCTGGGCAATCTCAGTGTTGTCTGGAATTAGTCTGATTTAATCATACTTTTTTTTTGATGTTTAAGTTTCTTTGGGTAGAAAATTTAGTCTTCTCAGTAACAGACATTTTTACAAGTTTTTATAAACCACTAGAAATCAGTACTGGTATGGTCATGCCATTTATTTTTCCTCCTTTTGAACTGAACTAATTTATTTTATTCAGAGCATTCTTGAACCCATTTACTCTCTGCACCAAAGCAACTGAAAGTACCTCTAACCTCTAGATTACAATGTACCATCCTCTAATTTACGCCTGTGGATTCTTGACTTAAATCTGAGAAAATCTAAAAAAAAAAATGGAAGATATCTTCAACAGATAAATCTGTCAGAACTATTTACAAATTGCAAAATTTGAATCAAGTTGCCAGGACTTTCCATTAGCATAGAGATAATATAACCTTGCAATTGAATAGAATCATTCTTGATAAGTCAATTCATAGTTTGTATGCACCAACCTGAAATTTCTCCAAACCTGGTGAAGGAACATGATCACTCCAGGCTACATATACCTCCCATGATGCAATTATTTTGTGATACTTTACAGCTACACATATGCAGTAATCATGATGCTAGTGGGTATTACAGTTTAAATGTCTTTTGGCCACCCAGTTTTCAAAAGTTTTGGGTAGATTTTCGAAATATAATCATAACGAGTCTTCTATAGTGCAGAATCCAACTGAGAGTTTGCCCAGTGCCCTTTACCAGTGTTGGAAAACATTAGTAGCAAGAAGAAAACAAAAGGTTCTTAAGATGGTGTTTGAAAAGATTACATTTGAGATGAATAAGGCCTTCCCTGAATCCTCTCCCTCATCTGGGACTTCCAATGATTTAACGCACATTCCCTAAGTTTCTAAATTCAGCCAGCCTTTGTTACTTCAAGTACCATGCTGTATCTTTTATTTTAACACCTAATTACTTTTTTCAGCTCTTACAAACTGTTGATGATGTAACTAACAAACAAGTACATCCCAAAAGAGAGGAAGAGAGCACTCCAGCCCCTGTCAGTATGTAAGTACTAAAAATACCCTGTCTCCATTCGTTCTCAGAAAACTCCTCCCCTCCCCCTTCCTCCCCTCCTCCTTCCTCCCCTCCCCCTTCCTCCCCTAGACAATTCCACCCAGATCACTTCTAATTTTGTGGTGGGGAAAGTCGTCTGGGAGCTAAATGTCATAAGTTGGAATTATCCAGGCAGAACTGGTCAGGGGAAATCATCTGTGTGGGAATTGTGGGGAAGGGGGGTGGGGTTGTCCGGTCACAGGGGTCTCAATTAGGGTTGTTCTCCCAACAAAAGGGAACATTCTTGAAGTAGAACACTCCCCATTTATTCCTTGTACTTCACATTATAACTTATATATTTCATAAAATCATTTCTGAATCTCTGTTGAATCAGTCCACTTGTCCACTGTACACATTTTTAGCAATACCTTTCATGTGGTAAAAGTTTGGATGTAAACTTGATTGAAAATTAAGATTTCCATCAGAGATGACTTTTATGAAATTGTAAACAGGTTGCAATTTACAACAGTGAAATGGCCACAATGTCATTATGAGGGACCAAAATCTTTTATTTACTTATAAAAGTGAAAAGCTAAGTTCACAACTGTTTTGGAAATTTAGTGACTTTCGAACATTTTGCTTACCATTGGGGTCGGGATGAATGTTAACAGAGGGTGTTCCCTACTACCACTTGCGGCTATGTCTCTGACCTTTCTTAATTGAACTGTATAAGTAGAAAGACAAGGTGCCAAAATGTCAGACTAAACTAGGAGTTAAAAATTGTGATTAAAGAAATTTGCCTTGATATTAAAAAAAAAATTGTCATGTGATGCAGAGTTTTTAAAAAGGGTTTTCTTGATGGTATGG
The DNA here is from genome assembly GCA_009936505.3 of Holothuria glaberrima. Lineage (NCBI taxonomy): Eukaryota > Metazoa > Echinodermata > Holothuroidea > Aspidochirotida > Holothuriidae > Holothuria > Holothuria glaberrima. The sequence goes on from WURT03033698.1 coordinate 12,269, forward strand.
TTGTCACAGAAACTCTACTTCTGTGTGCTTTTCAGGTCTATGGATGTTACAGAATCAGTTGAATTACCCAAAACACCACCATCTGCAAGGATGGAAGTAAAAGTCCAGGACGAGGTAAGAGTGGATCAGCACAAGAAAGCAGACAATGAAGAAAGTCCAGTACCACAGGTGGTAAGCTGCAACATAATTAGCTAATGCAGCATTTGGGCAGTATATGATTGGCTATGAATTTATGTTCTGCAAAAGAGTGATTTATGAAGTCTTGTTCCATATTTAATTTACATCAGAAAGAAGAGTTTCTGATTAACATTGCCCTGTAAATTGTGTCAAATGATTGTTGTTATTTGTGCAAGGAAAAGGAAAAAGTTTTTTTCTTTTTTTGCTACTCTCCCTTTCGAAAGAAAGTTGGAGAAAACAATGGCTGCATATTTGAAATGCAATGAGAAGGTATTTTAAACATTTTTTTTTTTTTGACATTTTATTTTGTCCCCCATACTAGCAGGAGAGGTGGGAACAGTTTAGCTGGCACTATTGGGCCATTTTTGAAAGGAGTTTTTGGTCCAACCAGTAGAAATCTGTGTTTTTAAGCATTTACTCAAAACTGGATTTCAATAGCTCTGTGTTTTTACCTTTTCTCTCTAGAAACCAAAACCCCGCAAAATTGACAAGTACCAGCAGAGTAGAAGGTAAGTTTCTGGGACCATGCGGGGGAGGGGGGAGGGGAGGTAGGGTATTCCAGGCCATTGTCACATGTTTTAAAATGCCCCACAAATTTTTACCATCCCCTCCCCCTCTTAATTTTTGATTTTCTGTACAGTTTGCATATGATGGGTCCCTTGCAAGTTCACCTACAGGTCGGAGCAGCTGAGTACAGGTATTTGTTTCCAACCCTGTACCCTTGAGTTGTTGCAGTACCTTGTTGGCTTATGCTGCCAGCATAAACTAGTAACTCTTGGACAAGACAGGTTTTAGTTTTATTCTACCCCAGAATGGTATAGTTTTGCTATTCCATTGTTCAGCAAACAGTGCGAGTATTGAGTCAGTCAAGAACATAACATGTTACTATTTCAACAGATATACTGCCTTTACTTTTTCAACATTTTATCTGCATAATGGCATAAAATAAGCCGTCCTTTTAAGGCCAAGTTTATGTTGAAATTAGAGAGTTATCCTGTCAGATAAAAGTTCATCCATGAAGTCACACTGTGCTTACAGGTGTTGAAGGAAGGAGTGTCTCTAGTAAGAGTTTTGTTGAGTAACTGTAGCATGCTCAGTGCTATGGGATGTTTTCTCTTGTTTATTATGGAGCATTAGAGAAAAGGATGTGGAATGTTTTCTCTTTCTTTATTTTGTAGCATAAGAGAAAAAGAAAACTATCAAGAAAGAGTAAAAGAAGCAAGAGAAATGATGTCTGAAATGCTGGCAGATACACCTCCTCCCCAACCCCCACCTGTTGCTCCTAAGCCAAAACTGAAGAAAGTTCAGTCCAAAGATGTGCCAAGACCTGGAACGAGGCAAAGTGGAAGAACTGGGAGCAGAGGTGGAACTTATCGAGAAAACACTCTGAATATGTCTGAAAGGGATCATCCACGACATGAGGATCGGAAGTTATCGTTAGAAGTCTCAAATAAAAAGCATTCTGACCAAGATCAGCCGACAGTTTCAAAGTTTCGACCTTTCACAGAGATAGTCAATTTGCAGCGGCCTTCTGCAACCAGACGTTCCACACTTCCAAAGAAATCAAAGACTTATGCTGACATGTTGAAAGATCTCAAGACGGAAACTTACGGCAGACCTTCAGATACAAAAAAGTTGACTAAATCTGATTTACAAGGTAGTATATGTTTTCTTTTACATTCAAATCCTACTTTTTGTAACTTTGATAGTCTTTGCATTGTTTTGTTACCTTTTTATGGCAGGAGAAAGCAGCCATCTTGAATATGCATGAGACTAAGTCTGGAAATGGACAATTTTAATAGGGCTCATGAAAAAGTCCTAGACTTGAGTCATGTGACCTAGACTTAAGGCAGACTCAACTCAGGTCACTACTTTTGTGACTTGACTTTCTTATACTGTACCAGCATTGACTTGTGACTCAACTTGCTTGCAAATACAGACTTGATATGCAGATCAAAAGTTAGTCAAGCTACCTTATTTACTCTGAAGAACCTGCAGACTTTATGTTTTAAATCATGGTGTATGCTCATTACTTGTTGACTGGAGTGGTCATCCCAACTGTTGTATACTGAAGCCACAAACTAAGGCTGGCATCAGAACTAACTGAATGAACACAACATGGAATATCGAAGTTTGCTTAATTCCTTGTGGTGTATCTAGTCATCCATTGAGCATGTTGTCATGGTGGAGGCTGTAGCTTCATAGTGAAAGCAAGTGACAGGACCCATCCTTAATAGATGGGCACTCTGGGTAGTTATGAGGGAGCTCCACAAACATAGGCTCAAAGTAATTCATGCAATTATCTACAATTTTATTCATGAAAGTTGTTGTATAGGTAAGGGTCCCATTCAGTACTTTGCCCAGCAAGTGCCCGCAATCAGTTAAATTGCTGTGCTCATTGAATTCCTCAGTTTTTGCCAAATTTTTTGAGGAAAGTATACTGCAGTTTTACAAGTGAAATTTACCAGTCATGGAGCTTACCTGTTGACATTGTGAAGACAGTGCTGTGGAGTTGAAAAATATACAATTTTGAAAATTACAGTATGCATGGAATTCAAAATACACAAGTCTAGAAATTACTTTGTATTTGTGAGTTGTATTGTCTTTCATTTAGGGGATAAATGCGAGGGTGCCCCGGTCTCAAATGTGATTTGAGACCGACGATGACGTCATCACAGAGGCT
>WURT03033709.1:1571-13950 GCA_009936505.3 Holothuria glaberrima
GTCCATGAGCATCGTCAGACGATGAATCTTTTTGAACAAATGTATGATCTTGTAGATGGGGCTGAATATTCTACATTTTTTATTTCTTGACCTTCTGATATTATTACATTCTCTTCATTTCCAATAGTCTTTGGTTCCCAAAAGAGTTTCTGTAAACTAGCTTTGATAACAGCTTTCCCCTGTTTTCTAGTGTCCATCACATGTTTTTGCATCCACATATTTTTATTTCAACTTTTGTAACTTTTGTAAAACATGTGAGAAATAAATCTGAATTGAACTGAATTGTATTGAACTCAGCAACAGATTCCTCTGCTAAATGGTGGCTTTCAATAGCCAGCAAAGTAAAACTCTCTAATATATATATAAATCAACCCATAGTACATGACAGAAAATACATTTCCAGAGAGAAGACATGTCAGCCTGGTAAATCTGTGACTTCTCTATATTTTGATGTTTCTTAATTCCGACATCCCCATGTTCTGATATCCAAGGGGGTGAGGTATATAAGGTAAAGGTTCACACTTAGGATGGTAAGGTTAATGTCATGATCAGAGATAGGGTTAAACCAGAAACTATTATCTAAACTCCTCTGTGGAATGAAAACAAAACTGTGGATCCGCCATTAAAAACCACTTGTCTGCATTGCAGCTAAACCAGAGTGTCCTAACACAGAGGTGTCAGAACATAGAAATGTCGAAACACAGAGGAGTAACCAGGACAATATATTCATCCAGTGCACCTACTATCCTAATTCAGTATTGCTCTTTTTGATCATGTGCCAATATTTCTGTCTGTAACATAATTAGATTAGGTCTGTTTAGGTTACCATTGATACACCTCATGTTTCTTTCTATCCAAAAAGGAAGCTGCCAAGAAGTAAGAGTGAAGATGGCACAATGAGAATGAAGAATACTTTTAGAGCAGAAAAAGATCCAAGCAATCCTATTATTCTACCGCAAAAGTTTTCTTTTAAAAACATTTTACTTTTGATGTTGTGAACTGGCTACTTCTATTCACCGAAAAATCTTGTTGCAACCATGATAAGAAAGTAATCACAACATGGTTGGCCTAAAATTTGGCTGGAAAACTGAAACAAAAATATATCTAAACCATCGTTCAATAAAGTTTACCTCATTTGACGCAGATGCAATCTTTGCAAAATATGTTGCCTAGTGTTGAAAATTTTCTCAAATGATTTTGTTACTTACATATGTGCAGCTTTGACTTTCAGTTAACAATGAAAGATGGTCCTCTAATAATTTCAGCAATCGAAAGAGGGCCTGAAGTTACAAATGATTGAAGCCCCCTACTCTAAATTATCTAGAACATATACAGCAAAGACCAACAGAATTAAGGAAACAGTTCTACATATTCATAAACAATACCTCTCTTCATTTGTGACTCAGAGCCAAGCCAGATGTGGAAGGGAAAGGAAAGGGGAGAAACGGGGTAATAAAGATAAAACTGCAGAGACATGTGGGGTCCTGCCCCTTCCTGTCTGACTGCTTAATGTAGCAAACAAGCTTAGCATTTTGTATTCACACCCTTCACATGCTGTAGGTGAATGATTAGTATGTGCCATTACATATCAAATATAAGCAGCCTCTTGATACAAGAAATCAAGTGCACATTGTCATAGAAACTGATTTTGTTACATGGTTAAAGCCCCATGACCACTAAAAATAATAATTTCTAAAATACATAAATTTTAACTTACAATGTACACAATTTAATTATTGCACATAAAAGAATTTACACAACAAGACAAATCACAAGACGTTAAAATTAAAATAAATAACTGTAACGATTCAGAATCAGATTATTAAAATGAACATACCTCACATAATCTTTTTACAAACTTGGGAACTTAAATCATTTGATGCGATGAATTTCTAAAAGTTCAAAAACTTTTACAACTTAGTCAAAAAATCGGTCTCTCTGGGCTTCAAATTGTAGGATAGTTCATGGCCAAATAGACATTTATTTTGAGAATTTTTACAACTTTGAGCAAATTTTATAAGTTGCAAAATTATCTACTTTTAAAGATTGTATACAAATCATATTTATAAGTGGGCAGGAGGATTCACACGAGATTCTTTTCTATTCCTGGATAAGCAATACATGAAATGATAATAATTTTCCTGTGAATCCTGTCTACAAGTTAAATAAATAAAAGCAAAACTTTTAAATAAAATTAACATTTCAGATTGTCGAAAACGAGATCCATAGTAAGTTCACACAACTGAGGCATAGCCTCGTTAGGGTGGGATTTATAAGCTATAAGAGGCACTTTGTTTGGATCTCATACAACAATAAGTTTTATACACTTCCCCCATCTCTAAAGTAAACACTGTATTTTCTTAACAAGGGGGACATTCAAGGGTCTTAACAAGGGGGACATTCAAGGGTCTTAACAAGGGGGACATTCAAGGGTCTTAACAAGGGGGGCACTCAAGGGGTCTCAAAGTTTCAAGCCATGTAATTTAACCAGATCACAAATCCAAAGTTTTTCCAGAAATAATTCATGTAACAGGCAGTGGAATCTAAAGGGCAGTCCTTCACATGCAACACTTTGTAAAACTAATACTGTAGATGAAGAAAGGGGATAGAACCCTCCCTAATAAACTTAAGGCAGCTCCTTCTCAACTGTTAAATAAAAAATAAAGGTGAATTTTTAACATATAAAGGGTACTAGCACCACAAAGGGAACATCTATTTTTTTCATCATTCTCATAAGCTTACAAAATGTATCTAAGCCTGGGGAAGAAGGTCAATGACCCACGTATGCTTTTTCAAAGTGCTCCTAAACAATGAGTTTTTGATGAAAAATCAGTAATCTTCCTTTCAAAAGGACATTTTGTCAAGAAGAGGAGGCCTGGGTCTCAGAGAAAGAGTGTATTTTGTACTCTTGTGAAATGATCAAAACTTAAAAGTCCCTAATGAAATGGCAAGAACACATCATCCACCAAAAAGACAGCTCAGTGTAATTGATAAAAAAATACCAAAATCACATAAAAATAAAATGTTTTACTGTTTCTTTCACTAACTACTAAAGTTAAGTAGATACATGTCCTACAAAGACACAGCAAAGTGCTTTAAACCTGCAATGAGAGTTTTATACTGGATATTATTAAAGTAGTGAAGACTACGAGATTGTGCTTCAGTTAAAGAGAAGGCTAAATAGAGTTTCTCCACAAAAGTGGAATATTTACTACATAAAAAAGAATATTCCTACTTATTCACTAAGCCACTACTCATTCTGAATTGAATTCAGTGTCAAAAAATATGATATGCTTTTACATTTGTTTGAAATATTCTGAAAACTTTAAAAGAATTGGAGAATTTTACTTTCCTGGTGCACAATCACCATAGAAATTTGATTTTTAGGTGAAAATACTGAAGGTCAACATGATGTTTGGTTTGCCCTTCCTCTATCAAAAGTACAGAGCTACATTTAACTCATGGCAAGTTTGGCCTAATCATCAATCTTACAGTGCTAAACGGATGTGTTTTTCATGCCATACATTTCCCGAACCCGGTATGACAAAATCTGTTGCATCATGGCCAGCGTATCCTGTTGGTGAGGTCTGTTTCCACGCAAGAGTTTTCGGAAAGCTTCATTTTGAGTCAGGAGCTCACCAAAATTTATCAGAAAGTATGCATGACAGTAGCTGATGAGGGATGGTGAGTTGTACAGCTGTGAGAGAGAGCACACAAAATGTAACTTTAGGAAAATAATTCTAAGCCTTTCAACCAATACAACTGGGCTTAACATGATAACAGTTTGTTCCTTCAATTTAATACTGTGCTCTTGCCTATTATTTTTTTTTCTCTGTTTTGATTCTCACTCTTAACCAGCCCAGCCCCCCCCCTCCCTTATTCCCAAGTATTTGATGAAAATTGTTAATGATTTCCCTGAATGGTGAAAATATTAGGAAAAAAGAGACCTGTCAGGCAAAGTTTGATACCTGAAAGGAATTAAATCATTTTCAAGTACTTATTGCTTGGCAGATTTGGTTGTTGTGTCTCCTTCCTCACACTTCCCTGGTCAAACTTTAATTCTGTTATTGTCAAAGATATGTTGCAAACCAATTAAAAAAGGTTAGCTCTGTCTGGTGACCATGAAAATGTTATAATGATGCAGCAGGTTCAATGTTTGAGAACATGCAGTCTTAAAAGGAGAAGGCAGTCCCCCCAAGTTTATTTTCAAATATATGCTAAATCTTACAGATCTCTTCTTATTTCTCTCACAAGGATTTTCATAATTTTCCTATGTAAAATCATTGAATACTGAGGGTAAACCAATGAGTTATTCTGCATAAATTAAGTAAATAAGTCACAAAAAGTATTGTAACATGATTGATAGAAGCCATTCCTGAATTAGTGTACTAGGGTACACTACTTCAAATTGGGGGGACTGCTTTTTCCCTTTAAAGATTCCCTTCAGAATTGTGGACCATCCCAACCATTTTTAGGGCCCTTTGTGTGAGCCCTCATTCATCATGATAACAGTGGTAACTGATATCTGAATTGGAATTACAAAGAGAGGGGGTGAGGAGGGGGTAGTTTCAGGTTAATTCATATTCAGAAAAACTGTAACAATTGTACATATTGCTTCCTCACCATTATGCAAGTGCTACTGGCATTTTCTCCCATGGTTGGTAACACTTTTGGAAGCTGGGTAACAACTACTTAATATCACAGGCAGTCAGGCCCGTAGCCAAGGGGGGCGAAGTCCCCCCCCCCCTGAAAATTTGTTTGACCTTCTTGAAGGTTTCAAGTTGCCAGTGACTTGATACATTTTTACATATTTGGCCCCACCTCAAAAATTTTTCACCTCCCCCAGATGCCCCCTTCAGTACCTTGTCTGATTACAGGCCTGCAGGCAATGTGGGCAGTTACTTACTCTGGCATGTCTGTAGATGGTAAGAGCTGTCTCTGGAGTCAACTTCTGAGAGCAGAGGCGGGAGCAGTACAGGACCAAGCCATCAACAGAGAAAAAACTAGCAGCTGCCAACAGCTAGAAAATAAAATATTGAAAGAATGTTACTACTGAAAGTTCTCTTATCTGATGTGTTGAAGTACATTTACCACCTTTCAGTGAGAAGAGGTTAACAGGATCATCCATGTTTTTTGCCTCTTTAAACGTTTGCAAAATATTCCCTGGGGGTCAGGGGTCAAACACCCATGTACACTTCAACAGTGTAATAAATGACAACCTGCCAAAAAAGTACAATCTGAGAGGAAGGGGGCCTGAAAAAGAGTGTGTCTTGTGCTCTTGTGTTCTTGTGAAGCCGGTGAAAAATGGACCACCCCTGAATACAAAATGGCATATTTTTTAAAGTAGCACATCAACTTTTTTTTAGCAATGTTGAAGATAAAACACAAAAATATGGGTATGTTTGAAAGAAATCAGCTATAAAATTGAATACAGATCAATGCCCAATAGGATAAAGTAAATTGTTGCTACCTTAAGGACGAAAAGTATGATTTAATTTTTAGGAAAAAATTAGAAATCTCACCTCAAGAATATCTTTGGATGCAACCTGTAGTTGATCAGCATTTCCATGATACAAATATTCCATAACAAGCTGTAAGAGAGAAAAAAAAATTCTTGTTTGTCTTGTTAATTTATACTATTTCCTTTTATTTTTATACAGTCATGTCTTAGATATGTGTTGGATACGTAATGAACTTGAAAGGAGTTGAAATTAAAACTCTGATTCCTGGTCAGTGTTTCCTGGTGAGTTATGTCCACAGTTTAACTAAAATTGAAAGACTGTATCTGAACTACCTTACATTACTCCATTTTTCTTGGTTTTCCAGGATTCTTTTTCCTAAAGTGAATTTATGCCACAAAAAGTATAAAGATTGACTCTTTGATATGGTTGGGAGTATTAATAATGAGACTTACATTGTGTTCACATGGATAATGTGCCCATCAGATCATGAGCTTGTGAACAGACTGTAATGAAATTCCCGATGTGAATGGGCTCATTAGCTTTCTATTTTGTTCAATCGTATCACACACAGTTGATATGCTAGCTGAGTACTGCATTCATGCAGTACAAGTAAATGCAAGCAGAATTGTTGAGATAAGTCTAGCAGGGACCTTATATCAGAATTACCCTGAAAAAAAAAACTGAATGAAAGCTAGAGAAGTGGAACAAATAAAAAAAAAATATATATATATGGGGAAAAACCTATCTAAATTCCCTGTCCATCTTTAGTCATAAATTGGTCCCTCAAAATTACATTTCCCACTACAAGTGCTTTGTCTCATGTGTTTCCTTCCCATAATGCACCTTTCTCCCAGATGTTTACACTTCCTTGTTCCCAGAAACCCAATTTCTATTTGTACAACACCCCTTCAGCAAATAGCATACACATTCCTCAAAGCTTACCTTGAATATATTATACTTGATATCACTGATCTCAATGCTTGGTAGTTTGCCGCCCCCTCCTACACCATCAGCATTCCTTGCCTCCGACAGAAGGGATTTGAAGCGTTTGGAAGCAGTAACGAGAACTATCTTGTGTGCATAGAAAGGTTGACCCTCCACGATAAAGGTCACATCTGACATGTCAGGGTTGTTAACAAAGTGTGGGTCTGTTGAACAATACCAAAAGGGAAAAGTTAAAAAGAGTCGGTTTCTTTGCTGTTGGTACCACAATGCAACATTTTTGTCTAAAATTGGATTTCCATTGTTAATAAACAATGTTGAAGCAGACACATGATTCACCCAAAAAGGATCAAAAGCCCACATTATTTTTACCTCATTGAGTTTCAAACCTGGCCACAGCACTGACCTCTTTTTGTGGGATAAACACATAAACTCTATGTCTTTTTTACATCTCTTTTTTTCTTCTTAAGTTCAAAGAGACACCACCAACCCCATCTCCCACTCAAAAAAGAAAAAGAAAGCTCATTGCAAAACTGTGACCACTTCTATAGGATGTCCACTTACCAATTCTAGCCAAGGCCTTTGGAGCTGGGATTTCAATTTCAGGGATTTCTGGGTTGCCGTACAAAGATGAAAATATAGAAGCCAACTGTCTACTTAATACCTCATCCTGTAAAAATGGACAAAAGTAAAACCTCATTAGGAGTTCACAAGTTGAAAATATTCTCTGCTCTCTAAAGACCTTTAACACAATTTCTTGCATTTTTCTTTCCTTTCAGACAGACTTTCCTTTAGTCAAAAAACAGTTACATCATATACCACAGTTAATTAATACATACACAGTATACAATAAGTCCAACCTCAGTAGTTAATATTCGGCCCCTCTAGCAACACACTTTTGCTAGTGATGGTAGAATTATTTTCTGCTGAAATTTTTCAATTTGTAAGAATAGTCAGCTATACATAAATTTCAAATCTGTTACTTGTTTCAAATGCACATCACACTTCATTTTATTCTGAGCCCTGACAAATATTATGAATCATGTGAACAAATGAAATGGGGCACACAACTTTTCAGCATATAGTCCACCTTCCCTGTGGTCCAATTAAGGTCCTCCCTAACCTGCTAGCCCACTATTCTCATTTCCCTGATAGTTCAAGGATGGAACCTCTACTCCCTGTTAGTACAAGGTCAACATTTTAGTGACTAAGCCAACATGTCAAATACACTACATCAAAGCCACCACATTTGCAACCTATATCCCCCCTCCTCTTTTCCTCCCCCTTCCGCTAATTGGAAAAGAACAAACTACAAGCCTACATACCCTGCTGTATCGGAATATTTCAAACAAGAGCAAAAGGCCATCAGAGATGAATTCCTCCCAATCCTCTTCCAACCTGATGGATCCAAAGTCTCGAAGGAGACATTGCAGGTTGGCTCGTCTGTGGAGTTGTTTGTTGATTTTGAGGGTTTCTGTCCAACAATGTAGGGTCCATGGGATTCCAAGACTCCTTAGCTCCATTACAATGTCCAAGAAACTATGCTCACAGCTATGATACATGGCTTCCTGTCAGATGAAGAGTGGATCAACAAAAGTCATAATTTTAGCCATGTTTTTGTTAACACACCAGATATTAAATGCACAACCTTGTTGCCCCAGTGTTGTTTGAGGATGAGAAATCCCCAACATTAGGTGGTTCATAAATCTACAATACAAGCCCCCTATACTTACCTATTATCTTCAGTTTTAACTCTCACTTACCTGTAATAAGGTCCTGGCAAATCTTGATCACACAGTCACAAAATATCCAATATATTCAAGGAAAAAATACCAGAATAAAAATTAGCACATTGAAGTTTCTGACTTGGCAAGTGAGAGGAGGCCTGGGGAGGCCCTCTATCTGAGGAGCCTGCCTCCTGCACTGTATGATCAAGACTTGCCAGGACCTTATAACAGCTAAGTGAGACTTACAATTGTAGCTAGGAGATAGGAGAAGGGTGATGTAAGTCCTAAAATGAGGAGAAATGATTGAATCAAAGCTGGAGGAGCAATGTGGTTACCCCAACTTCAAAACATCAGCCACACTTTACAAATCTCACCTACAATTTTTTTACAAGTAGTTTCCGAACAAGAATTTCATATTAAAGGAGTTACCTGCTGAAAAGAAAACATGTAAATGAAAAATTATCGCATATTTTAAAAAAAGCCATACATATTGGGAAGAGGGAGCTACGGTTAATTATTTGCTACTTCAAATGGCATGAATGTATTTGCCCTTTAATGCTAGAAAGCATAATCATGAAAAAATGTGCAAAAGAGCCTTAATAACAAAAATTCCTCTGAAAAGAAAATTTGTAACTGTTTGACATTGTTTTGTGATTAGAGGTTTCCTGTACCAACAAGGAACTCTTCACATACTGCATTAGGGGTATTCTATCACCTTAGTAGGTACTCTTACACATGTGCCTTTAAAAGAAACTATGCGGAAGGAAATGAATATATTCACTTTCGTATCAAGGGAAAGTTTTTAGCAGGATGTACTGAAGGAAACTCATTATTTCCAGTAGTTTGCCTCATTAAACAGGAAAAAGGAAAATGAAATTTTGGAAACCGAAACAAGACTATGACTATTGCTGTGTAACAAATACACAACAGACAATAAATCTTGGATAGAGACTCGTACTAATTACCAGCCCATTTTGTATACTTAAATATCCTTAGTGGGCAAATTATATCATTAGTGGGCAAATTATCCGCTGTGGGAGGCTTAATAGTGCAAAAAAGAGTGGTGGGTATGTTTCACAAACATTTATTTCCCTGTGGTACATTCAAGAGACACCAAAAAGTGCAAATGCTACTGTAGGGCAAACAAATCACTTGGGGTAGGGGGTAAATAAGCGTGTCACTACAAAAAACACCAACATGGTGTGACTGCTATTGAAGAGAAGAATGAACAACTGGGGTGGAGGGGGTAAATATTAGGCACTTTACTGAAAAATATCAAATGAGTAATCACGAAGATGGTGAAACACTGATAAAAGACAAGATGTCTCTTTTCACTAATGATACAAAAGGTATTAAGGTAAAAAAAGAAAAAAAAAAAAGGAAACAGGGTGAGACTGCATTAGCATTGGCCACTGGGTCACGTTTATGATATCGTGTATATGACAGAGTGAGAGGGCTAGATGAGCCTAAGTTACAAGAACTTAAGGGTCCCAAAATGTCCCTTCTGTATCTCCCTAAATTGTGCCCCCATACACAAACTCATCAAGGTCTGATAAGGCCACAAAGACGTAAAAGGAAACATGAAACGAACCTGTAATGCAGCAGACATTTTGTTCTTGGTACTTTTACTTGGTTTCCTCTCTCTCCTCCTAGGTTCTGCATCCACCCCTTCTGCTAACATCTCTTCCAATGATAAGATATCAGATGATCTTCTGGAATGGGGTTGTTCTAAAAGTTTACGTAAAACACTCCTGAGGTGATAAGAAAGCGGAAAATAGGAAGAAACCTGAATAATACTGGATTTGTCTCAGTCTTTCATATTAATAAGATATGTAGTACAAAAGAAAAGGAATCAAGGATTTTTAAAGGTAGAATTTTCTTTCTCAAACACGTAATACTTTTTTTCGATACTATGCATAATTTCTAGAAGATGACAAGAAATGGAAACAACATAGATTAACAGTGCTCAGATTTTAAGGAAATTAAGCACAATTCAATGATCCTCATACAACATAAAAAATTTTTAATAACTTCTGAATGTGACCGATTTGGATTTCAAGGTTTTTATATCTGCATATGAACCCTGCATTGTGTTATATGTCCTATTACCTGGTATACATACTTGTGATGGGTCTATTGAATTCACCTCTTATGTGTCAAACAAAACTAGAACCCTGTTTGAGAAAATGGCTTAATGGTGACCCCTTCCTTGCCAGATGTAAATCTGCCCCACCCCCAGTGTCATTACATGACTTACCATTGACCATCCAGAGCCAACAGGCCAAATAAATTGTTGAAACCTTTCCCCCTCTCTCTAGGCCTTTCATTTTACCTTGTTTGTGAAAATGACTTACTAGGTGACCATAAGAGGCCACCAGGGCAAATGAATTTTAACCTTCACCCCTCCCTCAACCAACCCTTTTTGTGTATATAACTTACCTGTGGCCATGAGAGGCTGCCAGGGCAAATGAATTTTAACCTTCACCCCTCCCTTTTTGTGTATAACTTACCTGTGGCCATGAGAGGCTGCCAGGGCAAATGAATTGTTGTAACCTTTACTGCTAAAGCAGTCATTTTGAGATGTAGTGAGATAAGGATCTGCACCCTTGGTAAGCAACAGACAAACTTGTTCCAAGTGACCTAAAAAAAAGGAAATAAAAGAACTCACGTTTAACTGTGATTCTGGGAGAAGAACCTGACTAACCCTTCCTCCAGTTCAAAATAAAAAAAATATATATAGGGTTAAGATTCACCTCAGCATTTTGCTTATTAGTGTGGTCCTCAAACAAAGTATATACTTCTATTTTTAAATGTAGAAACACAAATCACTAGTTTAGTTTGGCAGCATAAAAGGCCTTCTTTCAGATCAGTGATTTCATAAATTTGTAAAGATAGGAATGAGTCAGTGTACAGAATACCTAAGATCTGCTTTCATACAGGTTAAATGCAATAGCTAGCTGCTAAAAATATTAAATCATTGCAACAAGGGTTAATTTCATCCCTCAGAACACAACAGTTTGTTAAAATTTAGCAAGTTTGCCAAATTATAGGTCAGTTTTCAACTTGACCATGCCAAACTCCACTTATGAAGTCATATAACACCAACTCTTCATTTAAATTATAGATAAGGAAGCTATTAATTTCAAATGTTTTACTTTAATAAGCTGTGGTTATGATTAAACTAACAAAACTGCTGTCTTAAAAAAGGTCAGTGGCATGTCAACTAGCTTGTTGAAGCTAAAATACTCATAATTTAACATTATTTGTAAAAGAAGGAAGGCTTCACAATGTTTTTCCTCTCTTCTGATTGAAAATATTGAAAGACACACTAGAAATGAATTAACTGTCCAGATAACTCAAAAATTAACATTAAAATTAATTTTGGGTACCCATGACTTTCAATCAGGTATAACAGACGCCATTAATTCCCACCTAACAATTCATCTTCAGCATAATTTTGTGTTATTAGTCTGCAAAAGAGGATGTGGTATCGCTCTTGTAACTTCAAATACATTTCAAAATCCTTGTCAACCACCTCTGTGCACTTCAACTCTCAGAAAGTGGTTCCCAGTCAACTGCCAGAAGTAAAGGCCAAATCATCAAAACTTGTGGTTCTTAACAAAAATTTCATACTTCACATCTTTTGGAAATTTTACAAACAAGGAATCTGAAGGTACTTGAAATGTTATGATGCAATAAATAAGGCCTGAGAAGTGCCCTTTGGAAAGCACTCTTGAAGACAGAGTATTTCATGTTATACTATACGCCAAGTAATAGTTGAACTCTGCTTCCGTAGTAGACCCTGTGAGTAAATCTCAGCATACTAGCCATTGTTTATGCAGATCAATTCGAAAAGGTTTTTCAGCCTTGTTCTAAACAATATGAAATCTGTCAAGCTAGAGGCAATCCACTCCTGCTAATACCTATAGCAATATACAGAGCCCAAATACAAGTCACAGGTCTCCATTTCTTATATTAGGATAAAATTTAAATAAAGTGTTTTGTTTACTTAAATACAGAACACCCAAGGTTTTAAATTTCCAGGATGGTGGAACACTTTACAATTTTCTGCAAAGGCCAAATAAGAGGGGGCAAGATTATCCCATTGAAAGATTCTGATTGAACTTTTAAAATTTTTTATAATGGTTCATTTGGTTTATACGTACAGTACGTACTGGGAGCTGGTCCTGCTCCCTGGTTTATACTTATTCATTAGTTCTTTTTGTTTTTTGCATTTTTATTCATACA
>WURT03033720.1:0-15127 GCA_009936505.3 Holothuria glaberrima
GATAACATGGCATTATTGCGAATAAAACATACAGTATGCATCATCGAAACCTCAATGCATTTTTGCATTCTGGTTTATTTATGTCATATCAAATAACGTTTTATTTTGGAAAATTGAAGACCACGCTTTGAAAACTTTTGGGGGAAACTTGGCCCCCTGTGCCCCTATGGCGAGCCGCTAATGAAAACTGGTTTTAGTTTGTTCGGATTATATGGCCCCAAGTTTTGGAATAGTTTAAATGCTAATATTTGCATGTGGTCCAGCCTTTATTCTGTTAAAAGAGCCTTTAAAGATTATTTATGGCGTGATGAAATTGACCACTGCACTTCCATGTCTTTTTGCCCTTTTATGATTGTTTGTATGTTCTAGTTGGGTGGGTATAGCCCTTTGTAGATAAGTGCGGGCAAAATGATTATTTGCGAGGGATTGTAGGGGGAGGGTTAATGATGTACTTGTTTTTGCCTTTCATTTCTTTTTTCTTTACTGTCCTTATAATTTATTAATAGTATTATTATGAATGTTTGTTCAAGCATGCATGACTCCATTCATCAACTAAAACTGTATTTTTCATGCTAGTAACTTCAGTGTGACACTTATTATTGTATACTATGTTCTCAATGTGCAGGTGATATAAATAAACAGTAATAAAAGTTGGCAGTCACATTCTCTTGACACACAGAGGAAGGGTTTAAGATTAAACAAATTTTCTTTATTTCCTGCCTACCAAGGGTCAAGCTGAATTTTCTCATTTGCATGTGTAAAGTAATTTCCACTTTTCTATCTCCCCCCCCCCTCCCACCAAGACAGACCACAGTAGTCAGTGTGAGTAGCGTAACACTTCTTGCATTTCATTGAAAAACCCAAAACTTTTACAATGCAGCTTAGTGCTGAAATAATCGCTCAAATACAAGTTAATACTATCTGAAGAAATTTTTTCATACATTGTAGTCAAATGGGCTCTTTATCTACTTTGATTTGTTCTGCATGGGAACTGGCCAAAATTAATCCATCTTTTGACCCAAGCTACCCATTCAATACAAAAAATCCAAACCTTAAAGGGAAAATGCAGTCACCCCAATCAGAGTTAGTATGCCCCGACACTCTAATTCATGAATGGCCTATTTTGATCATATAACAATGTTTATTTGTGCACTGTAAAATTCAAGGAGAATTTCTCCTTACTTAACCTATTGTTGGTAATAGATGATGTTCAAAATGTCTTCAAAGGTGCTTCTAATGTATTAAAGATTTGCAAGAGTTTGCGGACTTTTCAAAGCAATTTTTGGGCAACTGACAATTGCCTTTAAATGCCAATGTGAACTTTTGTCTCAAAATCATGGTTTCTTAAAATGGGCGATAAGTCACATGGCTTACTTCCAAGGCACACAAGCTTACCCTCTTACCAGAAGTGATTTTTTTTTTTGTGCTAAGTGACTTGTTAAGTTTGTGGTTAGTGAAAACATATACGGTTTGACACAAAGTTTAGACTTAAATTTGTGTCTACATATAATATATACTTTAATCAAAAAGAACTGCAAATGCAATATGAAAAAATTGTGTTTTATCTACTTGCTGTGATCATCTCATCTTGATGTGTGACATTAATGCTCAATGCCATTAAATTAAGATTTATGGGTGTGTGACAGAATGTGAAAATGAAAATGAGCAGGCTTGTGAAAATAGCTTGCAGACTACCCATTATTTTGGATCACTAGTCCGGGGCGAGTGAAAAAAAAAAAGTTAAGAGAAACCCTTATTAATACTCAGTGATCGGTAATCAGCATTGGCCTGATTGTGTAATTGAATAAGAATGCAGTTAATCAGTCAACCAAAAAGCCAAAAGGCTTAGAGATTCCTTGCCATATATATTGTAACAAACATGAACCACCCACATGACAAGCATAAGATCCATCACAACTATCCTACTTGAGATATCATGTTAAAAAGGTAAAAACATTCTGAAATCTTGTGACCCAAAATGACCTTTATATACCCTATATGGCCATGTACTGTATGCTAAACATGAACAATACACAGGCCAAGTATGAGACCTCTCACAGTTATACAAGGTTTTGACCTTTTGTTACCCAAAATGACCTTTGACCTCCACCAAAAAGTGATAGGACACATCTACTCATGTGGACAATCCAAATGCCAAGTATGAGAACCCTAAAGTTGTCCTTATTGAAATGTTGTGTTTAGAAGGTTTTGACCATTTGACCTCTGGTGACCCAAATGACCTTTGACCTCCACCAAAAGCAATAGGGATCCTCTACTCAATATGGGCAATCCACATGCTAAGTATGAGATCCCTCACACTTACCCTTCTTGAGATAAAGTGTTTGCATAATTTTGACCATTTGACCTCTGGTGACCCCAAATGACCTTTGACCTCCACCAAAAACAATAGCGATCATCTACCCAGTATGACCAATCTGCATGCTAAATATGAGATCCCTTACATTTTTACCCTTCTGAAGATATCGTGTTTACAAGCAATTTCCAAGGTTTTTTACCTTTTGACCTCTTTTGACCCCCCATGACCATTGACCTCCACCAAAAACAGCAGGGATCATCTACTCAATATGGGCAATCCACATGCCAAGTATAAGATCCCTAACACTTACCCTTCTTGGATATCATATTTACAAAGTTTTGACATTTTGACCTCTGGTGACCCCACATGACCTTTGACCTCCACCAAAAGCAATAGGGATCATCTACTCAATATCACCAATCTGCATGCTAAATATGAAATCCATAACATTTACCCTTCTGGAGATATTGTGTTTACAAGCAATTTCCAAGATTTTTACCTTTTGACCTCTGGTGACCCCACATGACCTTTGACCTCCACCAAAAAACAATAAAAATCATCTACTCAATATGGGCAATCTGCATGATAAATATGAGATCCCCTACATTTACCCTTCTGGAGATTTTGTGCTTACAAGCAATTTCCAAGGTTTTTACTATTTAACCTCTGGTGATCCCAAATGACCTTTGACCTCCACCAAGAACTACAGGGGTCACCTACTCAATATGGGCAATCCACATGCTGAGTATGAGATCCCTCACACTTACCCTTCTTGAGATATCGCGTTTACAAGGTTTTTACTATTTGACCTCTGGTGACCCCACATGACGTTTGACCTCCACCAAAAACAATAGGGATCATCTACTCAATATGGGCAATCCACATACTAGGTATAAGATTCCTACCACTTACCCTCCTTGAAATATCATGTTTACAAGGTTTTGACGTTTTGACCTCTGGTGACCCCACATGACCTTTGACCTCCACCACAAACAATAGGGATCATCTACTCAATATGGGCAATCTTCATACTAAGTATGATACCTCGGAGTTACCCTTCTTGAGATATCGTGTTTATAAGCAAAGCCGTCACATACACACACACACGACATCACCATCGCATAGTTTGCTTTTGCTCAGGGCAAGGAATCAAAAACTAATCCAGTCAAAACATCCCTGTACCAAGAGGTTCTCCCTTTGTAATAACCAAAATGTCCCCACTTTTTACCAAGACATCCCATGGTATTTGGAAGTGATAACAATTTTTAGTTTGCAGAACAGTAATATCACAGCATGAAAAGTGCTGTAGCTAACATGTGCCCACTGTACTTCTCACTGCAGTACGTGCACAGGGTTACCACACGTCCGGTTTTACCCGGACATGTCCTCTTTTTACTGGTTCGCACTGGCATCCGGGTGGATTTGTAAAATTGCCCACAGTGTCTGGATTTCATGTTTTCCTCACATGATCTGACAGGTTTTCCCTAATTTTGCTTTCGGGCTAAATATTTTGAAAGCTTTACTGGTATTATAGGCCTGACCAAGTAATATGCCGATGCCGTGAATAGTGAATAAAACTAACGGCAGGCCTATCCTGCTTCGTATATTTTCACAAATGCAAGGACTGTAGATTCCCTGGACCCATGTCCCACATTTGCAAGTTGTACTACTGCACTTGTAGCGACCACAAAATGCATTGCACGGGACTACCACCAACTAATGTACAATGAGTATGGCATCTGCTACTGTACCTTCCTACCAGAAGGCACGATCTGACAGTGGTATGTTCCGAGACGGGAGACACGCACCACACAAGGTATGACAAACCTGTGCACAGTCGCCGGTAGCATAGACATGCCCCAAGTTATGCTCATAACCTAACGGATCTGAAGTCCAGAGTTCTGACTACTGAGCTAATCCATGTGACATTTAAATGCTACATTGTCACTAGCTATGTTAACTTCTGTGTCGACACAATCATCCCTCTGAAGACCTACAAGACCAATCCGAATAAAACGCTGCCACAAAAGAACTTAAAGACTTACTCAACGAGAAGAATGAAGCTCTGATGGAAGGTAACAAAACAAGGGTGAAAGAAGTACAGAAGTGCATCAAACGTTAAGTCAAAGAATGTAAACAAACATACAAGGACAAATTAGAAAGAAACTTTGCTGAAAATAATTCTGCATGGAAAGAAATGCAAATGCTGACTGGATACAAACAGAAGTCGATGACCTCCTAGTCAGAGGTCACACAAACTTTCGTGGAAGAGTTAAATGAACATTACAGCAGATTCAAAAAGGACTTCACAACTGAGAATAATCTAGTTATGACTGAGTTGATCAATTCAATAATGGAAAATGGGTTCCATAATGAGATTAGTGTTACTGAACATGGAGTTAGGGCAGTGTTCGGACCATTGAAAAGTTCCAGGCCCTGATGGTTTATCTAATAAGATTCTTAAACTCTGTAAAACTGAACTGGCTGGGATTTTCACCAAACTTTTACAATATTTGTTAGACATCAGCCTAATCCCCGAACTGTGGAAATGTCACTAATACTCGTCCCCAAGAAAAAGAATGCAACTGAGCTGTATGATTTTTGTCCCGTCTCTCTTACCTGTAATGTCATGAAATGTTTCGAAAGACTCATAATGCAACGCCTTCTCAGTATTATAGAGCAGCGTGTCGATCCCATGCAGTTTGCTTATAGGGCTGAGAGGGGGATGGATGATGCAGTGTTGACGTATCTGCACAAAGTCTATTCTTATCTCAACAAAAATAGACAGTGTGTGAGATCTACCTTTATAGACTTCTCTAGTGCATTTTACATGATTGTTCCACACTTACTCACTGCCAAATTAATTGCTTACGGTGTACCTCCCCGTATTACCCTATGGATTCAAGACTTCCTTAGAAATACACCACAGAGGTGAAGATAGGCGATGTCTACTCAGGGGAAAGGATTTTAAGTGTAGGTGCACCTCAGGGCTGTCTCCTCTCCCCATGGCTTTTTCTCTGTATACCAGTGACTGTCAGATTATGTCCAGTGATTGCAGTGTCATCAAATATGCAGATGATACTGTCACTAATGGTTATCTGTCAGATGACATTGACTCATACGCCATCAGGTTTACAAAGTTTGCCCAGTGGTGCGAAGATCACTTGTTACAACTTAATGTGTCAAAAACTAAGGAGCTAATTATCAATTTCCGCTGCAAGCCAGTAACCTATGTTCCCATCTATGTTAATGGGGAACAAGTAGAACAAGTAGATAAATACAAGTATTTAGGAACCATGCTAAGTAATAAACTTGACTGGTCTAGTAATGCTATAATTGTACATAAGAAAGCAAATCAGAGGCTGTATCTCTTGAGAAAACTGAAGAATCTAAGAGTGGGTAAAACAATCATGACCTTGTTCTATAAATCCCTTATCCAAGGTGTCCTGTTGTGTAACATTATTTGCTACTTTACCAATGCTACAAGAATCGATGTGAAGATGCTCGAGCAATCCAGGAAAGTTGCTCAGAGGGTAATTGGGGTTGGCTTACGTTCATTAGAATGTTTGTATCATGAGAGAGTCTGCAATAAGGTGAAACAAATCATGCAAGACCCAACCCACCCCATGTTTGAGCATTATACTTACAACTGCTCTGGAGTGCGTTTATGCCCACCATGTACACGTAGAGCCCGCTACAGATACTCGTTTGTACCTAAACTCTATCCATATTTTCAATTCACAAGGACGAAGATAACTGTCCTGTAGGACTTTCTGTACATGTTTGTATTTCTGTATGTGCATTGCTTTCTAATGTTACAATTGTTTTTTCATGTTCATGTGTCATAACCTGTGAAAGCTGAATTTCCAATTGTGGACAATAAATTCAAATTCAATTCAATTCAAAATAATGGACTCTTTCTTTAGGACTTTCAGGATTTGACTTTCCAAACCAAAACATACTTCATTCAAGTTAAAAGAAACTGGTTAAAGCGTTAAAAGAAACTGGTTAAAGCAACAAATATTGCACTATTTTGCAAATTTCCAAAGGGATGGGCCACCCCCTCCCCTTAAACCCCTCCTCAGGATGGCGATCCATACTGTATCCTCCTTGCCAGAAAATAAATATGGTAACCCTATACCTGCATGAAGGCTAAATTAAACATGTAACTTTAAAACTAAATTAAAAGTAAATGCCCCTGTAAATTGTAATTTGCAATTCATTTTTCTTGAAAAGAGACAGGAAACTAGCTTTATAATGACAACAAAAAAAAAACATCACAAGGAACTGACCAAATACTGTCGTTACAGTAAAAACTATCATAAAACTTTCATTTCCAACAATCCACTATAGGTACAGGCTGTTTTGCCATGTCTAAGCAGTTACCGCCCAGGGCTGGTACTTACCGCCATAGCTGTGATCTCATGGTACACATAATATATTAAAGAAATAAGAAATGACTGGTACAAGACTAACTGGGTCAATTATTCTTTCCTAGCAGAACACATCGGAGGGAAAAAAGGAGTCAGAAAATCGGCTTATTTTCTATCCAGGCATTGTAATCTTGTGCTTTTTTTATTTATCTTGATAGTTTGGGGCCAAGGAAGAACATATTTGAAGGATTTCCAATATGATTCTGATTTGAAGTAAATTTCATGAATTCTCAGGTTTTTGGCCTAGGGTATAGCCGTAAGACTACCATAACTACCCCCATGGTTCAAATTTCCGTTGTGCCCTATAATATGATGGTGAAACCTAATAAGGCCACCCTAATAAAGTTTTTTTTTAACGACAAGAAAAACTACTGTGAATCTGGTTGTACCTGCAAACCTTTTGGTGAACTTGATCTTCTTTGTGAGCTATAAATCTTTACTGAAAAATTTTCCTACTGAGAGATACACATACAACAAGTTCAGAGTTTCCAGCTTAAGCCTAAGATGGGAACAAACCTAATCAGGCCAGCAGCACTGTTCGCAATTTGTGTACAGAGCAGTATGCATACAGTTCAGTGTAGGCTTTGCACGTAAAATTTGAGGCTTCATGTTTTTGCATTTGCGTGCTTGAAACATATGATGGTTCACGCACATTTGCCAGGGAGCTTGTGGTAAATGTGCTACATCTAAAATTGGCGCCCTGATTGCGACAGCAATTAAAGACCACACAATGTGTAATTGGTAGGATCACAATGCACGAGATTTGACCATGGCCTTATTAGGTCTTGTCACTATACTGGCTTTGAACTTCAAAAACGATATTCCAAACATCATGCTTCTGGCTTCCCCATGTGCATTTTGTGCACTATAGGCCGAAGATCTCCAGCTATACTAAGAAAAATGCTTGGTGTAGTGGCATGAAAATTCACTCGAGTTGGCGTACAACTTATCACAGTGGCATGAGGATTCCAGATTGGAAAGTTTGCCCTGCACAGGGGATTTATCCCCCGCTAAAAAATATGATCTCGAAGTTGCCAGCCACGCAAATTTAACAACTGAAAACTGCAACTGCGCAAACTTATTAGCTGCAGCCTTGCAAGTTTGATAACACTTTCCCGATTCAAATGCACAAAAATTACATTACCCGAAAATCTTGAAACCATACCACAGAGAAGTTTAAACTCCGCACATTCTGGATCCCCTATGTACCAGCGTTTGTTTGCGAGATTCACATACAGTACTTTCCATACTGGTTCTTATTGTAACAGCGTACAAGGCATGAACGTAGACTATCAATGCACGTAAATTCTTCAGCAGTTGCCTTCCCCGCAGAGCCGACTCTTTTTACTCCAGCCACTATGATTCTTTCTCAAACCAACGGTTGCCCTGCCTCCGTGACTATCCATGTACGTAGGTACGTAAGCAGTTTCCTGCCTATGTAGCCACTATGCAGCTATACGGAACTCTCTGAAGTGCTACAACCTGGTATGATATGCGTAATGTAAATTGCCTAGCAGTATACAGCTTTCCATGTGGTCTGTGGTCACAGAGCGTTATTTTTTATGCAGCGCAGTAAAACAGACATAGTTTTGAACTATTTTGCAGAAAAAAAAATGTGCTATGTATGTAGGCTGACCGCTAGACGTTACACATGTACAGTGCATACAAGTCAAAGCTGCACATATATCGCATGTATCTTTGGATGTTGGCAGCTAAAAAAACTTGAAAGGATGGAGGGCTAAGGAGGTAAGGACAATGCCTGGGAAAGACGACTTCCTGCAATCTGGGAGGTAGTTTTGGCCAAAACTGATGAATGATCATTGTACAGCAGGCAATACTACAGTATGTAATATTGTGTGGTACAAATCACAGCTTTTGTTTTGTTGGCATACACCTTTGGTTTTGCTGGCGTACACCTTTGGTTTTGTTGGCGTACAAATGCTGACACCTCTAAGTTACTTCAGCATAGGCTTTACACCCTGGCTGGCTTCGAGTCTGCAAACCAGTCCTATGAATCTGCATATCGTTTAACGAGCTCCAAGTGGCCTAGTCCTCAGTAAAGAACTGTGTGTCATTCGCTGAGAGCTCACTTTACATGATAGTTCAGATTGACTTTCTTCTCCAGCAAATTTTGGATGTAAAGTCTTAATTTATTTCCATGACTTTCCTTATCCAGATCTTACAGGAGTATTGCAGTTATTTTTGATCACTGAGATCTTCTGGAATGGGCCAAAAGTTTGAAATGAAATCAGCAACTTTTTTGCACCGTAAAATCTACTGTGTAACTAAGGAACTTTGTTAACATCAGTATGCTAATGACTTTATTATTACGTCATGAGAGAATGTTTACATTGGCAATGGCTATGTGTATGTATAGGAACTACAGTAATCAAACGTTTCGTGTGACGTCACAATTTTACGCACACGGCATTCTGATATCAACAAAGATTTCTAACGCTACAGTAAATTTAAACGAAGTGGCAAGGTTGATGATTTATTGGCTGTATCTTGAAATAGGCCCTGCAGGGCTTACTTCAACCTCACTATTTTGAGAGCCGTGTTGCGTTGATTATTGGCATTCAATTAGATCAAAATCACATACCTTAAAATGTTAGGCCCTATTTCGAGAGTATATATATAGCTTCTTGACTAATATATCACCGATGTTTGCTATAGCAAGCTAAATATTATAACAAGGTAAAGAAGGCTTGCACGGTCTTGATCTTAGCGAGAATGAGGGGTAGGTGGAATTCACGTGTGAACAAGAGATACTTACGGAATAAAACACAACATTTGTTAGATATGTATGAAATCTACAGGGCCTATTTCGAGAGCATGTCCGTTAGTTTCCGGACCCATTAGTTTCCTCCCCTACAAAGATTAGTTTCCTCTCCTACGTAAATTAAATTTCAAGTGAGGAAATTTGTGTTGTAATTGTAAGTAAAAAAAAAAGTAATGTTTTTAACTGCAAAACAGACTTGTTCTAGGTATATATCACTGAAAGAACTTGTGAAGTTGTGTATGCCTCAAATTCTCAATATCCCTACATATAACTGAATAAGCCTTCCTTTATGGAATAAGACATTTGTTAGATATGTATGAAATCTACGGGGCCTACTTAAGGAGTATATAGCTTCTCGACTAATATCCTATTAATGATATTTGCTATAGCAAGCTAAGTATTATGAGAAGGCGGGTAAAGACAGCTTGCGCAGTCTTAATTTTAGCGAGGGGAATGAGGGGTAGGTGAAATTCAACATCTGAATAAGAGATATTTACGCAATAAAATGCAACATATGTTAGATACATAAGAAATCAACAGGGCCTATTTCGAGAGTATATAGTGTTTACATTAGCTATCTGTACAAGCTAAAGGCGGCCCTGATTGTTACTTTGAAGTATACGACGGATGTTACTTATACTTAGTACAGACACTAAATATGCTCTCGAAATAGGCCCTGTAGACTTCATACATATCTAACAAATATTACGTAAATATCTCTTCTTCAGACGTTGAATTCCACCTACCCCTCATTCCCCTCGCTAAGATCAAGACCGTGCAAGCCGCCTTTACCTTGTTATAATATTTAGCTTGCTATAGCAAACATCGGTGATATATTAGTCAAGAGGCTATATATACTCTCGAAATAAGCCCTTCTGGCATTATGAGGTATGTGATTTTGATCTTATTGACTTGCCAATTATCAATGCGACACGGCATTCAAAATAGTAACGCTTCAGGATTTGATAGACACCTGGACGAAATGAGCCCTGTCTGTATTAAACTTTCCACAGCAGGGCCTATTTCACAGGGATGTGAGTGGGGGCTAAAGTAAAAAGAGGAAGATTACTGATTGCAGCGAAGCAACAAGCAGGGGTCCAGCGGGACGCGGCCTCCTGGGATTAAAGGGGAAGCACCACTTTTAAATTAGAAATCCAAAGCAAAAATGTAATCCTTAACTACTTGTGTGTGGGCTAAGCTTATTCTAACATGACATTAGGCTGTACTAGTTCGGCCTAGCCTAGGCTAGGCATGTAACTAACGTTATGCCTTGGCTAGGCACGGCATACACGTGTAACCACATGGACGTGGCAACAACTGCAATGAAGTATTACCGCCAGCCAATACCTGAATCCTACGTGGAAGTATTAAGGTGTTTGACTTCCACATCTTAAGGACTTTCAAGTGAACAGTACTGTTGACATAACCAGCCAAGGTCTAGCCTAGGCTAACCTATCGTTAGGACTAGCCAGTTACTTGATTTTTTCTTCACAAAATGACACAGAGAAGCCAGGTTTAACGTTAGTATATTAGGCAAATGCAGTCCAATTTTTTTTACCCTGGCATACATGATCAAACCAATCTCATCCTCAAGGGTTATCACTAGCCAACGGAGCTGTCCGATCCGACGGTGGTGCTTCTCCACGCGTCGTTCATCGAAACTGCGATCTCTTGTCGCACCGGACTAAACTCGACTTGACCCACCTAGCAGATGAAAAAGCTGGACCACGAGCGCGCGGGCATACGTTCATTACAAAATGATAAAGCGTACGATGTATGCATGTATGTTCGATCTGCTGTGTACTAGCGTGAGAGGTAGCCTGTTCTTTCAATTACCAGATTACGTGCATATATAGACCAACATACAAACAGTAACGGACAGAATGCCAGAAACAAATGTAGCACGGGAGTAATACATGGGATGAGGCAAAGTTTTTAGGCATATGTACGAAGCTAGAAACACGAGCACTTGTGAGCAGAACGATTCAGTTACAACTAAACAAATAACAGACAGATGAAAAATAAAAAGGCAACCTACGGAAAATGCATATCGGCGGCATTAGAAAAATTTAAAAAAGCGACGCACTGATTGAAAAAGCGGAAATTTGCAGAAATTTGCGGCAATTTGCGGAAATGTGGAACTCTCACATCCCTGATTTCAAGATAATGCCGATCTATTTCAATTTTTTGGAACTTTTCAGAGGTTTAAAGGGATGAAAAACAACTGCAATATTAATGTAAAATATGAAAAGGATCTTTATGGCACAAGGCTAAACTAGGATTTTAGGTCCTAGTTTTGCTGTAAGAAGAATATTAATTTAGACCAGCACCATGAAACTTGAACCTTGAATGTATACTGGACAACACTCCGGAGGGGAGCAAAACGACCAGGAATGGGTTGGCAGCCGAACCAAAAGGAGATGTTATTGATCCAGCCTCCTTGAAGCTAGGTGCCTGGTAACAGCAGTCGTAAAGTTCTTGATTTCCAGAATCGAAGCAATATCATGAGGTAAGGCATTCCAATCACGGATAGTCCTCGGGACAAAGGAAAACTTGTAGCAGTCCTTATTTGCTGCGATAAGGGAGTACGAATCCTGGTGGTGGTGGTGCCGTGTTGTATGCTGGACAGGTTGAAGAAGGTTCCCAATAGGTAAAGTTAGGTGGCCAGAAGTAGAGTAGTTTAAAAACGGTGAGGCGCCGTATTTTTCTTCTAACTTCGAGAGGAGCAAGACCAACAATATTTAGCATTTCAGTAACACACCCGGGGGTTCTAGAATTATAACCATTAAACATGAAACGTGCTCCTCTTGTTTGAACAGACTGAAGTTGATCAATATTCCTTTTAGTGTAAGGGTCCCAAACAGAAGAGGAATACTCAAGTAATGGTCAGACAAGGGATCTAGGTATATGCCTCAAGCGTGGTTGACCGCCTACAAGAAGACAAATTCCTCCTAACAAAACCTAAAGCAGGATTAGCCTTACCACAGATTGCTTGAATGTGAGCATTCCAATTCAACCTATTAGTGATAATAACCCCAAGATAAGGATGTTGATCAACAACAGAAAGCACCTCCCCACCCAGAGAATACCTTTGATGATTTAGCATGAGAAAACCACATGAAAGAACACTTCCCTGCATTGAACTTCATCTGCCAGCAAACAGCCCAGTCATTTAGAGCATCCAGATCATCCTGGAGGGCAACGTGATCACATGGGCTTTGGATTTTCCGATACAAAATGCTGTCGTCAGCAAAAAGGCAAAAAGAGGAAGTGACACTACAGGAAAGGTCGTTTATATATAAGAGAAAAAGCAAGGGTCCCAAAACAGTACCCTGAGAGACACCAGAAATGACTTTAGATCAATTTGACTTTTCTCCACAGACCATGACTCTCTGTGAATGGCATCGTAGAAAATTGCTAATCCAATTACGCGTGGTGTTTTGGATACCATACATATGAAGCTTTGATATGAGTAGGTTATGAGGAACCACATCAAAAGCCTTGGAAAAGTCCAAAATGGCTATGTCAATCTGGGAATTGTTATCAAGGGTACTAGCTAAATCCTGTATAGTGAGGATCAGTTGAGACTAACAAGAGTGATTGTGCCGGAAACCATGTTGTTTCTTGGTGAGGATCATATGGCTATTAAGATGATGCATGACCTGCAAGTGGATAATATGCACTAACATCTTACTACAGATAGAGGTGTGGGAGACAGGATGATAGTTAGACGGTTAAGTTCTATCCCGTTTTGAATAAGGGTGTAATGTTCGCCTGAAGCCAAGACATAGGGATTTCACCCTGTCCAGCGATTTTTGGAAGATCATGGTAAGAACTGGAGCAAGTTCATCAGCAGCAAGTCTCAGAGCCCTCGCGGAATGGCATCAGGGCCAGGGGCTTTGTGCTTTGGTCCAATTCCTGCAGAAGCTTCAAGACCCCCTCCACACTAACCCGTATGTCATTCATAGTGGGGAAGCAGTCACTCTGCATATTGGGAATCCTGGAAGTTCCATGAGTGAAAACAGAACAAAATTGTTTATTAAGAATCTCAGCCTTGGTCTTATTGTCTGAGACCAAGGTACCATTATTAGAAAGGGCAGGTACACCAACATTATCAACTCTAAGGCTCTTAACAAAGCCATAGAGCTTCTTAGGAGAGGCCAAACAAAGATTCTTAAAATGGGATCTGAATGCATTTCTAGTAGACCTGTGGGTTTCCTTTCTTGGTTTTTTCAAAGTACTCATGACTTTCTGATGTATTCAGTCTACGATAGGTATTGTAAGCACAATGTTTACGATTATGATGGTGCCTAATCTTTCTATTAATCCAGGGGAAGCTATTATGTTTCTTAATAAGTTTGGAAGGAATGAAAAGATCCATGGCCTTCTCAAAAGCCACACAGAATTTGTCATACAAAATGTTGACAGGGGTAGTGTCAGTAGAATAACAGGGCTCGACATTAACTTTTAAACTCACTTGCCAAGTAGGGCAAGTGGCCACTTAAATCCACTTGCCCTTACAATTTTTCACTTGCCCCTATACAAACTGGCAGAATATTGATTTTGTATTATCCCATACAGTTACAAGTTCACAAAATTATTTTTCACATTCTGTATGCCCTCACTGAATTGACTGAGATTACAAGATTGTCACATGAATTGAATAACTGTGATGAAGAAATCGTTCACTGATTTGTACAACATAATTTATATTACAAATGATTATAACAGATATAGCATGTCTTCCTGTCTTGTCTTTATTTACATCGTAACACCTCTTTGTTTTATCACAGGAATATTACTTTCAGACTAACAACAGTAAAACACTGAAATGTTATGTAATGTTAAGTTTAGCTGAAGGTGGAAAATAATGATTTTGATAAAGATGTCTGTTTCACCATCCTTCTGTACTGACAGACTAACTCAAGTATGCACAGGCCCACACACGTGTCTAGTTACAAAACCAGTCACTGCTGCATGCATGCATACTGTGCAGTGTAACAAGTTAATTATGTTCTAGGGGTGACACGTTTAACGTTTAAACGGATTTCTCTTTAAAACACGACGGAAGTTTAGCATTTCTCCTACCCCCCTCCCATGTTTAACTTTGATATCTATCTTACCATTAGGGATTTATTTGCTCAATCATTGACCAAATGAAGTTGTCTGTCACTCTTTATTCATAGTATAATTACGTGATTGAATTGATTCTGACGGACTTACACTAGGCATACTACTGTAATTCCAAATTTTATTATTACTATGAAAATGGGGCCTTTCAAATTGATTCAGTTTCTCAGTTCACATCGTAATCGCTACCCAAGTCTCTCACAGGACGAATGGTAAAACAGAAACAAGAGCCCAATGGGCACTGTGGTTCCTTGCTGAATGTTATCAAACTAAGCCAACTACTGAATGAACCAGTATTTCTGAAGATGCAAAAAACCTGCTCTGTAGACAATGCACATCTTGTGTTAACAAACACATTCAAGCATAAATAGATTGCTCTGAAGAAATGCACAGGCACTTCAAGGGATATCAACACAGACAGTATACAGTTACAATTCAATTTTTTCATCCAATTAAGCAATCACA
>WURT03033731.1:0-17724 GCA_009936505.3 Holothuria glaberrima
CAATGGTTGAATAAAGGTTTGCAATAAGTTGTAGTAAATATTAGGTAGAAGTCTGTCACAAATTCTTTTCATGAAGGATAAAGGCTTATTGAATGTTTCTGGGATCATTGAGATTGTTGAAAAATGTTGTTTAAAGTTCCATAGAGAGTATTATGATGGATAGAGGTCTGTTAAAAGTGTAACTTAGACAAATTTGTTGAAAGTAAAATGATTATTCAATGAAGGTTTATGGGAATTGGAGTTTTAAGTATTACACGGTGGTCAAATGTTTGTCATTCAATAGATATGGGTGTGTTGTAAGTCTGAATAGATGCCTGTAGAGGTCACTTCATATTTCAGAAAGTTACCACAAAGTAAGTGAAGTCAAGCATAGGTTATTTCTGAGGTGTTTCTTTGTGGAAATATCCTGGGATGGAGAACCTGTGTAGGATAGGTTTTGCATAGGGCTGAGTCGGGTAGCAAAAATTTGGAACCAGGTACCCATTTTCATTACTCGGTCGGGTAACGGGTAACCGAATCTTAAGGCCGCCTCTGAAAGTTGGTGACTTTATTCAAAGCATAATACTCTATGCACGATTTTCACCAACTCGCAGTATGCTGCACAAAATGCATGACCGTCTTTGTTACCCTGTTCTTAGCAGTGTTCCGTAAATGGAACAGTTCCGCGTTTTTTAAACGTAAGACGGGTACCCGTTTAGTTCATTTTATGTTTGGGTATCCGTGTGTTCGGTCGGGTACCCGGGTACCCGACTCAGCCCTAGTTATGCACTAGAGCTCAGTGTTTTTAGTGTAAGTTTATGTATGCATGAGGAATAATTTCAAGTGTGACAAAACTTTTATTTTTCAGTAACATTTTTGATGAAGACAACTACACTGCCATTTTAGTGAATACTCAAGAAGAATTTGAAGACATTGTCAAAAATTTCCCGTTTAGAGATGAAAGTCTTCGTAAGGTGAGAAGAAATGGATCAAATTTAGTGTGATAGAGAAGGCTCAGAAGGTTATCCTTCATTTTACAGATTACTTATGAATTTGTCCATCATATTTCTCCTTTCTAAAGTGGAAACAAGAGCAAATTATTTTCTCACCCAAAGAGTGAATAGAAGAACTTGGTTTTTATCAAAACGGTTACAGATGATCAAAGTCTACTCAAGTTTTAATTTTAGAAGTAACATTCTAGGCGTGGATAGCTGTTACCTCCAAATTTTAAAGTTCCATTATGTTCCTACTGGACCCTTTTGAGTCCCAGTATAGTAGATCTTTGGGGTTTATGGCAATTTTAAGTTGTTCTACTCAATTAACACATTTTACCTAAAAATTAACTCATAAAATCAAAAATGCATGTGCCTATTACCAACTGAAAAATAACACTAAAAGTGAGCAAACACTCCTCTCGCAGGATTTGTAGTATGAAGGAGACACCGAAAATTGTGATGTTTTCATACCAGCTGTTATTTTGTTATTCTGGCTTGGATAGTCACAACATTTAGAAAGGGTATGCAGGTGGACATTATGGCGTGTCAGAGAGTTTCTTGTTGGTCTATACACACACGTTCAAATTAGAAAGAATGGGATCCATGATACACAGACGCACAAGAACGCAAACCCTTATTGTCAGGGTAATGGATGAATTTGGAAAAATTAATTTTTAAAAAGCTGTTCTGGAGAAATGGTCTTAATTACTAAGAAGTTTAGAAGTATCAAAAGGTAATGAAAGATTTGCAAGCATATTAAATCACGAAAGTCTCAAGGGAGGTCTTATCATGTGAACTGTTTGTGAGGGGAAGGAGTCACATTTAAGTGCCACCTATTCGATTTGACTTAAAGGATATATTCAGGACCTTTCCATAGAGAATGTTTTGTATAGTAAAAACACAGAAACTCTGTCAAAGTTACCCAAGAAATTTTTGGAATGTTTGAAATGAGTTTTGTGTTTTGTCTTGTTTTAAAGTTGGGACGTAAAAAATGAGTACAATAAAGACTGAAACAAAAGACAGGCTACTTTTGTTTTGTTGTAAGATTTTGAATGAAGATTAGCAAAATGTGCAAAATATGGTATGACCATTTTTTTTAGCAACAAAGACATTCTTATCAAAGTCTTAGAGGTTGATGAACTGACTTTCTGGAATTGCAAGCCCAGACAAACATATACACACCCCTTGAGACTGAAAATGTTGTCATTCTACATTTTTGCCTTTTTTCATTTTTTGCAAGAACTATTTATTTTCAAATTGTTTTTCCTTTTCATAAGATTCTGATTTCCTGTTTTGTTCTTTAAATCAGGCCCCATGTCCAAAGGAACTTCCTTTCTCACAATTTGTTCCAAAAGTTTACAGAGAGATTAAGGAGTTTATCTATGCTTGCCACAAATTCTCCCTGGAGTTGAATCTGACAGACACAGAAAGAGACGACATGATTCGTAAATCCACCAATGTCCTACTGACTCGTACTCTCAGTGGATGTTTGACAGCTCTGATAAGGAAGCACAGTCTGGGCCTAGCAGAGGTTTGTGACCATTTGTTGTGCTTGTGATAATATTTAGATTTTTCGATTTTACTATATGATACATACACCCTGTAGCCTAGCGACCCTAATGTGTTTGAGGCTGTAAGATTTTATACAACAGCTAATTTTCTCAGTAAAATTTTGGGCTCATCAAACCTTCAGCATTCCTTTTTAATGCATGCTGTGGGCTGCCACTTCTGGCAGGCTGCCACTTTAAAACCTAGACTGTTTTTCATCATTCGAAATTGCACAATAAGAGTCCGACAAATGTAATGTCAGAAACGTTACATGAAAGATTTTGGGAAAAGCAAACTTTTTTGAACTATTATTGAGCACTTTGAAAAACCTCGTTTGAGAAGCAAGATATATGTATTCTGTAGGAACAATGGCAGAGCTTATGTATTGTCAAAGAGTGACAAACTCATATGGAGTGCTGGTGCCTTATTCGTGTGCTACCATGCTTCTGCCACTCTGATTTTGGAGTTTGTCATACTCCCTGATAAAATTGCAACTTACAATAGACATTATGCATATGACATCACAAAACAGGAAGTGCACCCTCCAAAGGAGTAAGTGTGTATCATTGCTACTTGCACCAACAAATGCAGACAGCTGAAGTTTTCTACCACTGGGATTTGTGTGAAAGTGTGCTATGTGCACATGTGAAGTCCATGTTATGTGTGCAGCGTTTTTCATTGTTTACCTTCCAAAATGACGATGTGTGACGTCAGTGCATAAGGTCTATACTACCTACTTCTGCATAGGTCAGTAGAGAGGGATTCCATATGTTAATCCAGCTAGTGGATGTGATGTACAAAATGAGACTCTTCCTTGAGCATAAGCATGTGGGACCACTTTCACTTTTGTAGTCCCCCTCCCTTTCTCACCACCATACTCCTATGACTATGAGTACCATCACATTGTTGGTGGAACCTTCCTAGATCCTTGTGTTTTCAACCACAGAAATAATCTGTCATAATATAGCAATGCGAGAGAAGCATATGCATACTAGAGTGACAGAAAGTGACCAGGGGGGAGGGGGGAGACAGGGTGCTGGTATAAAAGTTATATTGCTTAAGGATGATGATTTGTGAATGAATTTCACTGAATATAACAATGCACCACCAAGGCAACAGGTGTTCTGACAAGCAATAGCTGTGATAAGTATTACATCAAAGTCACTGACTAGAATATATGTGATCTATTGGTTCCAAGCATTTAAACAGCATAATTTATGGCTGTTACGCAACCTTTAAATTGTAGACGGTTGAAAGTTGGTATAGTTTTGAAGTTTAAGCATGGCACTTGTGATCTAGCTGCAGTACTGGTTACAAACTATTATTGTGATGGCATTTGTAGGAAAACCAAATTATCCTTTTGAAGAGGGACAATACCTAATATTGAAGCTAAAACACCTAGTAAATAGAAAGGTCATTAAAAAAGAAATTTCAGATTTATATTTCTAAGAGAAAAAGCCTTTTCATATTTTTTAGCTATTTCCTTTCAAAAGAATCTTTTGTGAGCCTCAGTAAAATAGAAAATTTTATTCTCCAAAAAAAAAAAAAAAAAATGCTGCCAATCACTGAGTTCTGATGAGCAATTTTGTTTGTTTCTTTACAGGTGGTAAGTTATCAATAGCAAAAGATTTTACCATCAGATCAGTCCATTCTGTTCTCATAAAATATCACTCTTATTATGTTCCTGCATAATTTGTTACTTGATACTTTTGTTTCCACAATTATAGGATTCATTCCTTTGAGCTGAATTGTTTTCTTTGTTAGTTTCTTTTGTTCCCTAAATGAGCTATAGCAGAGCAGACTTAAGAAGATTGATTGCTATTTGAAAGGAGATAATGGAGGGAGTAGGGAAAAATGGATAGAGTATTGCTGTGAACGGTAAAGTCTGTACCCACAGGTGCAGACTTTGTAGGGTTGCCAGACAGTTCGTAGGGATTGTAAACATCAGTATTAGATGGGTGAATCATAAATCACCATAGCTAAAAGAAATGGAATATTACTCGTGTGTTTCCTTTGAATATCTATATTTTTGTGGAATTAAAGGGATACCAGAAAAGGACTCTATAGCACCTTATTTGATCTGTCATTTGATGATTTTTTCCAATAAGTTAATACATATTTAACACATTTTTGCTATTAGACATGCCCTCATCTAGTTGGAAAAATTGGAAGTGTTCCAGAAACTGTTTTGAAAAGGATTGAAGCAGTTGTAAACAGTAATACAATTGTGTTTGTTACAGAATAGTATTATAAATACTAGGGTGTAGCCATTTTCTGATGATCAGTGTGTGGGAGACAAAATACTCTGTTGGGGGGGTTAGGGGGATGGGGGGAGGAAATTAAGAGAAATGCAGTTATAAGTTGTAGGAATGGTAAGTTACCCAGTGACAGGAGTGTCTTTAGAGATGAAGGGACCAAAAGATTATGTAGAGACTTGTGTTTGCAACATTAGTCTCATATATAGATTGAGGATTTTGATATCATGTAAGTACTTGTCTTTGAACTGTAATTTATGGAGGGCTCTTAGGTACATTACAGACATTCAGGGCCATTTTGAGGGATATTTGTTGTTGTATTAGAACCACATGGGCATTTATGGGATATTGCAAAGAACACAGGATGGAACATTTGAGGGACATTCAAACAAATTTAGAGACAGGAGTCATTCATGTTATATTACTGCTGTTCAGATAAATAAATGGTGAATTAAACCATCAGGGGGTTGGTAAATGACCAGGCTGCATTACAGACACTCATTGACCCCTCCAGTACATGAGAGTCCATCAGAAATAAGCATTAGGTTCATTGCAGACATTGTAGGGCCAATGTAAGGAGTAAATTCACATTTGAATGATCGTCACTTTTCTTTGCTGTGAGCATAAAGTGAGCACTGTCCATTTTATAGGAGTTCAACTTGTAACTTTAAAGGAACATTTTATCAAAACCAGCAAGAGGAATTTATTTAACCACATCAACTAGAATTTTTGAAACATCTTCCTCAACTTGCAAAATCAAATTGCATTCTCATTTAGTTATAAAAATTAATAACTTTTTGCCTTACAGTCTAAGGTCCTTATCGTTGGTTGAGAGATGAATAAAATCTATCATCATTTATGATACTTTGGGAAAACAATTTTGAAGTTCTTTTTTAGGGGTGGCAAGGTATGGTAAGGTAGGGTTGAAGAGGGGTCATGGAAAGGAACAACTAAAATGTTTCATCCAGGGCTTTAGCCAGAGAGCAGTCCAGGAGTCATTTGGACTCCCTGAATCCTATATTGTCTCATATGTATAGTACATTTTAATGCAAGAATTTCACTAATATGGGATCGGTTGGCGACACGTCACTTCTCCATGACAACACTGTGTTGGAGCGAAAACAAATGTATTGCGCGTATTCTGCACATAGTGTAGTATAGGGATAGTTTTCACTCCAGCAGTGTAGCACGTCAAGTGTTCCCATATGGTCACACTTCAGCCAGTTGTTGTTTTCACTCCAAAGTTGCTAGGGTAACGAAAAGACCCAGATGGCCGACCAACCTCATTACCTGTTTGGACTCCCTGATCACACCCTACTGGCTAAAGCCCTGATTTCATCAGATGCATAGTAGAGAGACTGGTATATAAGAAAAATCCATCATAATTTAGAGACTTTGAAAAGAGAGGATTTGTAACTTTTTGTTGTGAATTGGGGGGAGGGGTGGGAGGGAGGGGGGAGGGGCCAGGAATGGAATTGAAATATTAAGTCATACCTGACATTTTGGAAATGATGAAGAGGAACTAGAATGCTTCATTTCAGTACATCATGTAATTTTAAAGTAGAGGCAGAAGTTGAAAAAGTTTGTAGCATTTTAACAAAGTAGGAAATCACCCATACGCACACACACACAACACAACAATACTCATTGTCTGTCAAAGTTGGGAGTTGAAAAGCACAATTATTTCTGGTTAGAAGTTAATGTTATATGAGCATGAATAATACAAGGTATCCTTCCACACAACCATTGCAATCACAAGTTGCATGTAAAGAGTAGGCTAGAGTTTGCACTGGAACATTACAGAGAGGATTTTTAAATCTTGGAAGAATTAAGAAAAGTTTCTCTTTTATTTCCATGAATGTAATTGGTTAATTTAGGATACTTTCAAAGAGGAATGAAATTTCCAAGTTTCATTTGTTGGGGTGGGGAGATGGTTGGGGGAAATTATGTGTGGTTGGGGAGGGGGTTATGAGGTAGGTGTGAGGTAGGGGGTGTGAGATAGAGGTCAGTGGAATTTTTGCATTAAATTTATTTTGGGAAGTCACATTTACATAACTGCATATCTAAATGGAAACACTTTCCATGTAGTTCCTGTGGTAAGTAAAAATTGCATTTGAAGTCTGTGTGCTACATTTGCACTATCTGTTGGAGAAATATAAAAAAATATAAAGCAATTGATCGGGGGAAACATGAATTTTTCATAAAAAGTAATGAAATTTCATTTCTTGGTTTCTTATACAAAACCTGAATGAGCTTAAATGTTAACTGCAGGGGTAATGGGTTGATGTTTATAAATAATGGAGGACTTATGAAGTGAGTCTCGAAAAGATGATTGCAAAATCACAAATTTCTTGAAATATTCCCCCTGCAACATAAAAGTTAGGCATGCTTTGTGTGACAGATTTATTTTTAAGATACATAATAAAATTTATGTTGTTTCATTTCTCCTTTTTTTGGCTCAATAAGAATAGAGCTTAGCCTCTTTTTGCTATGCTGTGGCTAACTTTAATCAATACCTGTGCTTGCCACTAATAAATACTTAGCTTTGCAGTCTTTTATAAAATGTAACCAGTCAGTAAAATTTATTTTGTATAAGTAACATTAGTTTGACTTCTTGGACTGATATTTTTGATGGCTTGAAATTCTGATGTTGTCAGAGGCTGTAGATGGTAAGTGCCTGTAGTAATTCTAATATTTATTGTGATATGTTAGGGGTCAGTTTATGGCAAAGTAGTTCCTGAGGACTGATATTGACCAATTTGTTGAGTAATAAATAAATAATGTTGCATTTATTATTCATCAGTATGAAGGCAGTTCTTATCAAAGACAAGCACATTAACACTGCTCAATAATCACTGTCCCATTGATAATCCCACCACAAATATTTACTCTCTTCATATGAGAAAGCCAATACTTCTTGTGTGCCCATTTAACACCAGGGTAAAGAGGGGCAGCTGAGATAAAGAACCTTGCCCAAGGACAGAAAATAAAGTAGACAAGGTTCACATTAGTAATTCTTGGATTGCCTTTACCAATTGTTCACCAGTCTCATTCTCAATTTTTCACATTAGTAATTTGCATATTTGACAAAAACCATGGAAATTTTTTTGAAATATGAAAATGTACAAGCTTCAAAGTGAAAAGTTAAAATGGAAAAAGCATAAAATTCTGCAGCATAATGAAATCATGCAAGTATGCTCTTTGATTGCATTGTGTACCTTAGAAGTGACAAATATAAAGTATTTGTTTTAACCCTTATACACATTAAAAAACAGTCTTTACAGGTGTAGTTCTTACCTGAGAGATTGTTTCGCAGTTTCTTGACAAAGTTGTGATATTTATGAGAAGTCATACTCTATGGTGAAAGTTTCTGATTTCCTATTCAAATTCATAAATTGTAGTAAGGATGTTTGAATAGAATAACATTAAAAATCATTAATAAAATAAAGTGTTAAATAAAGAAAAAGCAATGAGTTTGGTCAGATTCTTTTAAAAAACTTTTACTTGATATTTCTGTTTCACAGCTGGTCCAAGTAATTGTGAACACGATTCAACTGGAAAAGGCTTGCGTCTTTTTGGAGGACTTCATTTCAAATATCACAGGGTTAGTCATCTGTTAACTTCTTCTTTGAACGGTTCTACATCACAAAAGACGTAGCAAAAGATTTTATTGATGACTGAAGTCACATTTTAATAAATTTGATCTAAATGCAAATGAGCAGGTATGATTTTCACTCAGGAAATATGAAAAATGTTCATGACAGGCATTCTAAACATCACCTTTACCTTGTGACTTATAAGGTTTAGGATATTCATGAATTTTGGAAGGGAGTCAATATGCTTCTTATGAATATAGAGAGGTTTAAAGGAAGGGGTGAACTAAGAATTTAGTTTTAGTATGTTACAGAGGAAATAAATGTTAGATTTATAGTGAAATTTTTATGCAATTCTATGCATGGTTCAAGAGATATTAGCAGATGAAGTTAGTACATTTGTTGCTCAAAGTTAATTTGACAGTAGCTAGAGTGATATCATCTCTTCACATGGATAAGTAGTGCTTTGTGTTTTAATCGTTTGACCTTGAAATAGATATGCATTGGAGTTTAACCAGACAGAATGTTAAGTGTGTAAACTTCTCATGCCTCTCATTTCACATTTTGAAAACATGAGATTATGGAGGAGAAAATTGTAGTGAAAAGAATAATGTAACAATGTTTGCAAATTAAGACTGTCAAGTCATCTGTGATTGCTTCAAGTTCACCTCAGGTAAAACATGAGAGATCTTTATCCCATAACATCTTGACACCCACATGTGAGAATTGAGTGCAAGTTTCATCACAGTGCTTATTTCTAGTTCCCCTTTGACATACATCAAAACTTAATGTTTGTTTTAACTCTTCTTTTATGAAAATTGTGGTGGGTATTTTGTCACAGTGGTGTACTTTGGCAGTATGTATGATGTATTTTATGAGTATGAATGATATACTTTGAATGTGTGAATGATGTACTTGGAATGTATGAATGGTGTACTTTGAATGTATGAATGATGTACTTTGAATGTATGAATGATGTACTTTGAATGTATGAATGATGTACTTTGAATGTATGAATGATTCACTTTGAATGTATGAATGATTCACTTTGAATGACATGTATAATGATACTGTGACAATATCAATGACATACATTGATAGTAAGTGTAATAACTATGCTTGACAAAATGACAAAATGTCATCTATTACAGAACTCAAGGTGATAACATCCATGCTGCCAGCCTGCAGGGAACCAGTATCTTCAGGGATGCTGGAAGTGAAGCAGAGCAAGAGATATATAAGAGACTTAACTTCAAGGTGAGGGCGCTGTTTAGGGTATGCTGTTGGTGGTCCAGTGTGAGAAAGCACCGAGTCCATTACACTGTGTATGTGACGACTGGTTGAGTACAAGGACTGTTGTCTGTGTACATATCTTGTAATTATTGAATCATAGACCATTCTGTCACATTGCCATCTCCTTAAAGGAATGTAATCTTTTTCCATCGCATCAACGTAGGAGATATTTTTACCCATTATTTTGCTATTCAGTCTCACCAACAGTCTCTGGCTGTAGTTTCTCGACTAAAAACATATTTATCAATCACAAAGAGATGAGAATGTAGAAAATTCAGGCCAAGAAGTAATTGAAGGCACAAATGCAACAAACTTCTTCTGTGAGAACCTTCTCTCTTGAAAATAGAGTTACCCAGCTTCCTTATTTTGAATTTAAACGTGTACGTGATGGACTTGATGGTATGAAAATTTCTTCCTCAAATGAAGTGACTACTACCCCCCCCCCCTCATCCCTAATAAAACTGATTGCATTTTTGGTATTAAATAAGCACAAAATTCTAAGTAGTTGATGATGCATATCTCTAGGATCGTCACTAACTTAACAATAAAGAACTGCACAAACCTCATAATTGCAATGTAAAATTGAAACACTAAACTATTTCCATATTATCTTTTTGGATGGGTTATTCTTTTTGTTCTGTTCTCAGATGATTCAGATTTATAATAACCACTTTTGAATCATACTTTATGTAAAAGTAACAGAATTTTCAATTTTCAGGTAGTTAAATTCAAATGAGTCATTGTGACTCATCAATGACTGGGAGAAAATTATGTTTTATTCCAAATATTGCTGCTAATTATAACTGAAGAGCATCTCTTTTCTTCTCCACAAATCAGTGGCAAATTAGACGAATTAATCTTGCCTCCCACTTAAAAGGTTTGAGTGAACTGAGGAAGAACAGTGTACCTACTGAGAAAATACTGCATCAGCCAAAATTGATCATTTTCAAGCTATTTTACTTAATTTTTACTTTTAATCCACCTCAATTAAATATATTTGTGAATTAAATTTTCTCCCAAGGTCTTCAACCATTTGTTGATGGGATATGTTGCCAGTAATCTTTACGTGAACATTGTGGTCGTGCTTTTAATGTGATGTCATTTAATGTTTATTGTTATTTGAATGTCTGCAATAAGGACAAAATCTAATTAAGGAAAAGTCCAAAACATGTCTGTAGAAGTCAT
The DNA here is from genome assembly GCA_009936505.3 of Holothuria glaberrima. Taxonomy (NCBI): domain Eukaryota; kingdom Metazoa; phylum Echinodermata; class Holothuroidea; order Aspidochirotida; family Holothuriidae; genus Holothuria; species Holothuria glaberrima. The sequence continues at coordinate 10,849 of WURT03033731.1, forward strand.
TAATGTAATTAGAATTACTGAGCATACTGTTTTTTTCTTTTATCTTTTATTTTTCTTGTACTTTTGGGTGAAAAATGTCAGTTATGTAATGATTTCAATAAGGGCAATTTGTAAAAAGTATTCTTAATATAGTCTGTAGACTTAAATTTGCCGAATGATTTTAGCTTGTCATGTGATTGAAAAAGGAACATATATTCCAATTTTTTTCAAGGTGAATGAATTCCTTGAATTAAGCACATATGATTGGTCCATGGAAGATTCAGATGGCAAAGCTAGTGATTATATTTTGGACATTATTCGTTTCCTGGAGGGAAGTTTTAAAGCTTTTACAAACTTACCGGTGAGTTGGTGTGATTCAATGTTACATCTTTTTCTGATTATGAGATTGCTTTTATTTAGAGAAATAATTGCTACTTTTCGTTGATTATTTCCTAAACCAGGCAGCATGGGTTCAGATGAAACAGCAAACAATGACCTTTTGGGGTAGATATGATGATTTCATTGTTTAATCATCAGTATCAAAAATTTGCATGTGGTGGGGTATATAGGTATGATTGCTGGTAGCTTTTTTGCAAAAAACTGGCAGATACAGTAGGATCTTGAGCTTTGATTAACTGATTGTAAGCTTCGCTGGCAAAAATAAAAAAATAGTGTGAAGTGGATACACTAGAAAGAGCCAGGAAATTTGCAGGAAAAAAAAAAGAAAGAAAATGAAAAAAAGTGGGATGTACCACTTTTGTTGTGTAATGTATGGCAAATTGCAAAAGGAACTTGTTCTATTTATGTATATTTATCTTAGCTGTGTTTCTGTTTTGTCTAATCTGATTGGTGTCTTTAAAGACAGACACTCGTCATCCCAAAGTGTATTTTTATCTTAGGCGCAATCAAAATTCTCAGTTGGTATACAGCTCTTTGACTGACAGCAAAGTTTTAAAATTCAAAAGATGCGAGAAGCTCACATTCCACACAATGCAGAGAGAGTGCTTGAGTTACAACGTGTAACCTTGTATACTCAACAGACCGGCATTTAGGTTGTAACAAATGTGTTGAGGCAGCTATAAAGATAGGTAAAATTCTCCCGTAAAAAACTTTTTCCTCTCTCGAATTTCGGCAGATGCATTAGGTATGCGATAGTCATGTGACCAATGGAAACATGTCAGGGAATGCCCTAAAGGTTACCCTGAACCTCTTTATCTGGCTTTGAAATGGATTTTCTTTCATTTTTACCCTCAGCAAAAGGTTGCCATCACAGCCTGTATGTCAGCGTGCAAGCATCTGGCACAGTCCCTCATGAATTTCCTTTTAGATGATAGTATCCGATTCATTTCTATGGGAGCTATTCAACAGTTTAGTCTCGACGTCATCCAATGTGAATGTAAGTCACAAATAGTTGCAATGCATTGTTAGTCCTGAGGGACTTAAGTAGGGGAAAGAGGTGCATGAAGGGGGATGCTCTTGATGACATTTTTCAGCTTACGTCATTTGTGAAATAAATGGTTTCGGTGGTACTTTTTGCATGTGTGGCAAAGTTTTTGGAAGTTGTTATGTGCATAAAATAAGCAGGGAACATTTCATCATGTATTGGTTCCTCTTTCTTTTATTTGAAAATGTTCTGTCATATGTTGTGAGACTTGCCATTCGTTATATGATGTAGGTTATGTTCCCACAGCCTGGAAGATGTGAAGTTTAAGTTACAGGCCTGAAAAGTTGTGGAATTTTGTATAGCTGACTGAAGTCATGGTCATTTCTTGGTAATTTTTTTTGTAAAAATATGTATTCTTTCAATGTATATATAATGGGTACCTTTAATTATGGGTTTTCATACCCAAAAATGTACAACTGTGTACTGGATTATAGAGTTCTCCTGCGTTGGTCATGGAATTGTCATGGAAAAGTCACAGAAAGTAATACTGTCTTTCAGGTGCAGAAACCCTGTTCAGGGTATTCAGTGGAAGATTCCATCTATCCATGCAGGGCATATTAAACAGAACCACTTTTCACCACACCTGTTATAAGAGGATTTTCCCCTCTCCCCCAGTGGTGAAATCTGCTTAGGCCAACCCTGAGAAATAAATTTCACCTCAAAAAGTGCAAAATGTTTCTCTGCTTAGCATCTGAGCATTCTTGCCTATCAAACTTCTCAGTTCTATCCTCCCCTTTGACATGACCCAACCAGCTGGTCAGCATTCACATTCATTAGTTATTCAAAGGTTCTGAAGCCTATCTCCAGTTTCTTTTGAGGGAAAAGCATCCCTCCCCCTGGGATAATCTGGCTCAATATGCAGCCATATACCCACTGTCAGGTCTTTCATAAAGTTGTGCTTGTTGGATGACTCTTAGTATTTTAGAGGAAGGGCAAAGTCAGGCAAAACTTTTTGTCTCCACACCTCAACATTTTGCAGTCATCAGGGTTGAATTGTGAGGCCAACCACAGCAAATTGTCTGAGCTTGAAGCATCTTGCATTTATTCTGCCTATTTACGTCAAGTACTGAACTTGAGATTGTTATCAATGGCGTCATAACTTAAATCATCTTGGATTGTCCCTTTTGATTGATTGTATTCCACAGTATTTGTGAACTCAGAACCCGTACCAGGTTTCAAAGACGGAACCCTCCAAATGACGTTCGTGGAACTACGTCAACTTCTGGACCTCTTCCTTGAGTGGGACTGGGCCGCTTATCTTGCAGATTACAACAACCCAAAGAGACGGTACAACAGGGTTACCCCACAAACTGCCATTACAATTTTAGAAAAGTAAGTGGAAAGATAATTGTACACAGGAAGAAGATCATTAAAGATGTGTGGGGGTGTCAGTTTTTGTGATTAAGCAGGAAATATTCTATATTTTTAGCTCTAATTTAAACTTTTCATACTTTGATTGCCAATAAAGAGTCTGTAACTTGCAAGAATGACGTTTTATGATGTAAAAGGATGATCACTCATTTCATCATCATATCTTAAGATGTGTTCTGCTTTTCTTTCGGTAAGCTTTGCATCCTCTGATGTTAAACTTAAACATGCTCCTGTACAGTTTCCTTGTCAACTTTTTGAATAAGAGGACAAGCTTAAGTCATGTAAATCCCTATATGCTAGATAACATTGAAGCAGTCTGTAGGCCTGTTGGAATGAATAGTGAGTAACCTTACCTCTTTTTTCTATTTTTGTGACATTAAAAAATTACCATTTGCAAAACTGCAGGTAAAAAATCCATGGCTATTTTTGCATGTAATAAGAACTTGCCCAAACTTGTTTCGTATCATCTCAATTGTAGCAATGGTGTAACTTACATGTTAAAGCTTTTTAGAAAGAAATGGGGTCAGTGTGCAGTGTTCATTATGAAATTTGTCACTCAACAAGTATTAAAAGCTTACACCATGCCCCATGATTGATCTATTTTGGCACTTTTACAACAAATTTAGTCTTGCCTCAGAACCAGGAAAACACATTCCAATCAATCGGAAGATTCAGTCTCGTTGAAGCTATTATTAGAATAGTTTTTGATGGCATGAATTACAAATTTGCAAATTGCCTGGAAAGTGTGAGGATGTCCTCTGTAAGGAGTCCTTGGTGGATTGTTCATCGGATACTTCATGTTATTTGGCCAGACATCTAAAGTGGGGAAGATTTTAGAGAATGACATTGGAGTGCTACTTATGCATCATTAAGTTAAAAGTTGCAAGTAGATTCTTCTTTATTGCACTGAAGGAGTCTGATATTGATTTGAAGTGAATGAACTACTGTAGCATGTAATTTTCAACTAACACAAAAGCCTGAGTATGCTAGAAATAGAGATATTGATGGAACATAATAGATTTTATGGGTTTTATCTTGCATATTTAAAACATTTAAGTGAAAAGAGTTATTGTGGAGGTGATGTAAGAATCTTGATAGAATTTGTCAAGTGCTTTTTACATACAACGACCAATTAGATTTAGTTTCTAAAACTCTGTCACTTAAAGGAAAGCCCCAACATTGTAGTTACATAGGGAGCAGGCCTTATCTTAATCGATTGTTGCTTTTATACTTGGGACTATGCAAGTCTCCACCACAGCTTCATTTACAAAGAAAGCTGGAGCAATTGATCTTCTTAAATATACCAAAATAGTTTCACTCTGTTGAAACCATACAACTTTGTGTTAACTCACCCTTCAAAAGAAAATGGCTGTCCTTAATTTTTTCCAGGGGAGCATTTAGCAGCTCACCTTAGTTTTCTAAAAGTGCAGGTTTGCTTCATACATAAAAACGGCATGATCAAGCCTGCACATGGTGGACTTACAAGGACATCCCTGCCTTCATCAGACACACATGACTGAGCCTCAACGCATCAGATGCACATACAAAGCCTTAAAAAATTAAGCTCACTTGATCAAGCCTTCACACTCCAGAATTACTCGGACACACATCCAAGTGTCGGTCGTACATGATCAAGCTTCCTGAACTCAGACTTTCAAATCCCAACCTACACACCCAATACGTTATCAGTCCTCATACAAGAACACACCTACACTCATCAGACACACACAATCAAATCATAAGTCAAAGTTAATGATTAGGACTTGACTTGTCAGACTTACAAAGACAGCTCCACTCATCAGATGTGAAGTCCAGTGTCCACAAATCAGAATCACAAGCAAGTTTCCTCAAATCAAAACACATGATCAAGTATTCACACATCAGGCTCACAAGTGAAAACCCCCACTAATCAGACACAGAGAGTCAAGCCTCTACATATCAGACAAAATACAAAGAAACCTTCATTAATTAAAAAATCATGAAGCATTTACACTTCATACTTATCACAATTATGAATACACCTCCATTGCGTGAGTCACACATGATCAAACTTTCTCAACTTTTAAGACCAAGTCTGCACACAACAGACACATGTGATCATTCCTCCATGCCTCACTGAAAACGTTTAACCTTCACACATCTAACACATGCCATGAAGCCTCCAAACCTAAGACTTTTAAGGCCAAATTTCCCCAAGTCAGACTTACAAGGCCAAACTTTCTTACCCTAGATTTACAAGGCCAGACCTCATATCAAGTACACTTACAATGCAAAACTTCCACACAACAAATACATCTCATGAAGCTTCTAAACCTTAGATTGATAAGGCCAAACCTCCTAAACTCAGACATACACGGCCAAACAGATGTACAAGGCCAAACAAACATGCAAGGCCAGACTTTTACATATCAACCCATTTTCAAGGCCAAACCCGCACATTAACACACCATGAAGGCTTAACATTATACTGTGTTGAATTTTGTCGAAGTATCCCTCAAATGTGGAATATTACAACTGTTTATACCCAGGGCTGAAAGTCTTGAAAGTGCTTTAATTTTGTCATTTTATGTGATGATTTGTGAGAAGTTCTTGAACTCCTTTTGCTATGTATATATTAAGAAAAACTATAATATTCTTTTGATTATCATCCTATGCATCTCCAGAAAAATTTATCTTCCTTGAAGAGCAAATGATGAGACCATATATTAAATATTGTGTATTTAAGTGATCACTCCTCTGAATTTTCTTCCTTCTGCTAGGATGAAAGAAGCAGACAAGAAGAAGAACCTTTTCACAACCTTCAAAAAAAATGAGAGAGATCGTAAAAAGCTTCTGGACACCGTGTTGAAGCAGCTGCGAGGTCTTACCACTCGACCAGGTCAAGGTCACTAGTTACTTCACAGTCAGTAAGGAAAAGAGGCTGATTTGCTACCTGCAATGCTGCTGAAGTTAAAACCTAAGGACTTCAAAAAGAAACTCTCCATAATAATGGTAGCTGTGTTGCATGTGACACAATTTTGAGGGTTGCTTAGGAGTTTTTGTGTCAAATCAATGCCTTGGTGAAATTGAGGTTTGTTGCTGTTTGGTGAAAACTTATGGATCAGAGTAGGACAGGTGTGTATAATAATTTATGTAAAAAACTGAGAAAGTACATTGTGGGTTTGCTGAGTTAGATTTCTGGCAGAAATGAGAGAAAGCTACCTGAATGTCTTTGCGTGTGAGACTTCCAACAGTTTGTTCAGCGCCTTTTAGTTTGTGGCACTTTTGAGCCAGATCTAAAAGATTTTATTGGTAGTTTGAAGTCTTGCTTTGTGTAGCTACCAAGTAGTATACAAAACAAGGAGAGAGTGCCGTCCATTCCAGCTTTTGTGATAGTGACTAAAAGGATGAGTTACCGTTTCTTTCTTGGGAAGCATATGTTAAACAGTGGTCCCAGGAGCAGGTTTGAGGAGTGTTTTCTACATATATGCCTTGTAATCCACTCAGCTAGTGTTAAACCATGAATATTGGCTCTAACTGTTCAGCTTCCAAGCTTTGTGCACAGCAAGTACACTGTATATTTCAAACAATGAAAACAAGATTTTGAAGGTCAAAGATGGCTTGATGGTTGAGTGTGCCACTTTGTATTTGAGAGATACCTGGATCAGATCCAGGTGGAACCACAAGAAAATTTCCGGTGGCTCAAAACATTACTTGTTGGCAGTTTGCTTCACAGTGATGTGGTTTCTGGTTGTCTGACTTACGAGTTTTGCAATTCATACATGCTTCAGCATTGGAGTAGGGAAAACAAGCCAGTGAGCCACAACTGGAAAAAAGGCTGTGGCCGGCCCGACTTAAACCAGTTGGTTACAAACTGAGCCAAAAAACCCCATCTAACTAACTACATGCTTCAGCTGTCCGGGCAGTGATGTAGATCAAAGATTACCCACCCTATCAGACTTTGGGATTTGGCTGAAGACTGGGGATACACTCCTGTCCATCAGATGGGGATGTAAAATGGTTGGCCTGGGAGCAGGATGGGGATTAATAGCACCCCCTTCCTCATTACCCTCTTAGCACTGGAGAAAGAGTGAAGGTGAATC
>WURT03033732.1:0-15127 GCA_009936505.3 Holothuria glaberrima
ATATATAGTCTTGTTACGCTGTACGAACGAACAGATAGGGACGCTCCGCCCAGATAAAGCCAGGCTAAACCGTGTACCTTCTCTCAAGCCATAAACATTTCAAAACAGATTTGCACCACTGAATCTGACATTAATTTATTTGGTACCTGCTCTTTCAGGCCAGGGTTGGGACTAACGGATCATCAGTTGATTGCGCATTCAATGTCATGACAGATAGCGTAGATAAATGTACAGGTTTAAGTCCACTATTTTGTAAATACCCTCCGAGCTTCTAGGGCTACGCCCTTTTTATTCCATTCGGTGCTGCTCTGAAACCGGACCTTTTGAAGTTACGGCCCCCTAGACACCATATATTTAGGTGGAACGCTAACCATTTCTAACTGAGGCCTGAAGGCAAAATCATGGATTCGCGTCTGGCTGTGGCTCTTGAAATCTCCCCGATTAAATTCATGAGCCCCATGTACGTTTCAGGTCTTTAAGAATATCATCTACACTTTACAGCGCATATTGCAAAGACATAACGTGTGGAGCAGTATGTGACGACGGATTGATGACATAAAAGTGGTTCCCAAATTCTGCCGGTCTCGAGCCTAGTCTTGGGAAATTTAACGCCGAGTCCAGACTGTGCGAGGCCGAGTCCAAGTCCGAGTCCTTACCTCCCGAGTCCGAGACACGAGTCTCAGTCCTTAGAATCGTGACTCGAGACCGGTCTCGAGTATACAGCACTGAAAATAAATTAAAAGATTGCTGAGAAGCTGAAAGGGTGAAGTCAGTGGGCGGAAGGGGCTTCTTGCTCTTTTTGTCCTCATGAAATTGTGGGTCCACAAAGAAGGGTATGAGGAGTATGGGCCCTCCTCTATGCCTTTTCCACTCACTTACCCCCACCGTTAGCTCCTATACAAAGCTTAAAGGGCAATAAGCACTGGAAACGTTTTACCCCCTCCAACTTCTGCTTCCTACACTAGCCCTTCTCCATCCTTACTCTTTTCAAATTCTTTCGGCTCCACTGGAAAGAAATTTTCGTCATTGCACATTTAAGTATCGAGCTCTTCTGATACCACTTAATACAGGACAGCTGGCCCTTTACATTAAGACATATTTGTGAAAGAATACCGCTTTGTTTGTGTACTAAAATTACAAACGACTCTTGGTAAATTATTGCAGTGTATAGACGCGATCTGTGTACAGAGTATCAGCTCTCACAAGGTTTCAAAATTCAACCAGCATATTTATCGTACGAAATGCTAAGCTGCAACTCACAACATCTTACAGTTGCAAGTAAACGAGTTTCGACACAAAACCAACGTGATAACTTGACGTTTATGAGCCGTTGAAGTCTTTGAGATATACACCAGTTTCACGCGCACTGCGGACGAGACGAGGCCCATTAATTCATAGCCTCATACTTATAAATAGCGTTGCATTAGCATGTCTTGTATTGTTTTCGCGGTTTCTCACGAATAGCTCTTATGGTATTGGATATATTCATGCCGAAATAAAATCATCGTTAATACCAAAGTGTTTGCCTGTGGTAATCGTGGTATGTCTAACTGGTTTGTTAGTCCAATCAATGATTGCTCTTATGATATTGAATTTACTCATACCGAAATAATAGCATCGTCACTGCCAAGGTGTTTATCTGTCTGGTCGTGGACTCGTGGTATGTCAAACCGGCTTGTTGGTCCAATCAACGCCCTTGTTGTCTCCTGTAAGAGAGATATATTTCATTTGCTTCCACTCCGGTTGAGTTTCAAAGCACTAAATCAAGGACTCAACCATGGACTGTTTTCTATCTTCGTAACGTTGTTGCTTGTGTTCACCTTCTGTCTGATCAGGCAATAAGAACAAACTACGAGACGTCCTCGTGAGTTTTCATTCATTTCAGATTGGATGTTCAACTGAAATTGCTAGAACATTACTGAATGGAGTAGTATGTCACATCTGTCACGCGACAATATGTTTTTCATTTTAAATCCATTGCCATAGGCCAACAAGCAATATCAATGACTTTCCCTGGTGTACTACACTATGCCGTTCTCAAGTCGAAGTTCCTCCTAACTTTCTGGAAACTGTAATTTACGTTAAAATATCTGTGTACACATTTTTCAGTGCTACCTTTTTTTGACTGTTTTTTCAGATGACAACGATGGGCTACTTTAGAAAATTAATGGTACTTATGACCTTTTCATCGTTTGGATCTTGTTCATTACAACGCAAAGTATACAAGGAAAACGGTGACTTGATCATTGGAGGGTTGATTCCGTTGCATTACTTCAACGAATCTACCGGAAACTGTAATGCCAAGAGAGACATTGGTTCCCTGCGTCTGGTGGAGGCTATCGCTTTTGCGATTTCGAAAGTAAACGACGGGAATCGGTTGAAAGGTCTACGACTAGGTTACGAGATATATGATACTTGTTCTTCGAAGTCTGGAACTCTGAAAAGCGCCCTCGCATTTATACCACCACTTCGAGAAGAAGATAATATTTTGAGTGTGGTTGGACCACAAAGAAGTGATTCTAGTCTAATCGGGACTCGTCTTCTTGGATTGTACAACATCTCAATCGTGAGTTACCTGTCCACAAGCGATGAACTGAGCAATGACAAAATGTATCCCTACTTTTTTCGGACAGTTCCGCCGGACAAATTTCAGGTAAGTTCAAGCTATCAAAACAGTAGACAGGGTCAAATAGGAAGTTAACAAGATATTTATAAAAACTAAAGCGAAACACCAAAAGAATAAATGAAAAAATTTACCTGCAGAGTAAACTGAAATGTGCTTTTTTGTTTTTGTTTTATGCCCTGTGCAATATGTGCATAGTGAGCTAAAAACCGGCGTTTATTAGTGTGGTCTGTAGTATCTACCGGAAGTTTTACTATCGCATCAATCCGGGTACTGTATGGAACGGTGTTGTGTTTCTACATCCAACTTATCACTGCGTTTAATATTTCACCCCTTAATCACTCTTTCCGCCTGCTAGTGCGGTACGTAGGAAGACGGATGGAACGTCATTTTAGGTTTTAAATGTTGCTTTCTGCTGATGCAATATCTTATAAACAAATTACACGCTGTTGTCTGGCTATTCCCTTTCAATTACAAAATATTCAATTCCTTTCATAATAATTTTGCCAAACCTTGGCGTACTTCACATTCAGGCATTCACGGTGGATTAATATTTGTCATAATGATGGCAAATTGGAAAATGACCTGTCACATCAAAGTCTGATATTCATAGCTATGCCTCCAGACTACCAGAAAAGAGCAAGCTCAGAAAACTGATGCTGATAGGCTATAGATTGGACAATTTCTGGATGATTTACTATATAAGCTTGACATAAAATATTATCAAAACGACTGAACAAAGATCAGCTAGATAACTTTGCTCCACGCCGAACCAGTAGGTCATTTGAGTTTGAAATTAATTTTGTTATGCTTTAATGAAAGTTCTAAGGTGTTATTATTGTCGATAAATATTTTTTTTATTAGACAAGGGTCACTCCCTTTATATCAGCAGAACAGAGAAAATTCCTATTTTGTTTGTCACTCGTTTGAGATTTTTTAGAAAATTTAAAGGCTGATTTGCCCCAAAACCGGTAAAAATCAGGGGCATTTCTTTACGGGGAGCGGCACCAATTTGGTGGTAACGTTTGGTTTTCACCCCTCTAAATCCATCCGGAGCGACATTTAGGAAAAGTCTGGATCAGACTTTGCACAGTCTGTATTGCATTTGGTTTAAAAATATTTACACGATGATGTGTCTCTCCCTTTATTACAGGTGAATGTGATAATGGACATCGTAACTAAGTTTGGTTGGAAGTATGTGGTGTTTATATACTCCGACGACACCTACGGAAACAACGCTAAAGCAGAGTTCGCTGAACAAGCTCTCGATAATGACGTGTGCATTGCCTTCAACCGGGGAATATCTTTATCGGCTACCGATGATGATTACAACCAGACTGTCGGAGAACTGTTACGTGAGAAGAAAGAGTCTTTGGTTTCTGTCGTGATCTTGTTTATACAACGCGAGATGGCTAAACATTTCTTTACGCATGCGCATAATAGAGGTATTGAGCGAGACTTTATATGGATAGGGAGTGATGGATGGGGAAACTACGCTCTGGATCCTGTCGAAGGTGTGGAGGAATCTGCTCTTGGTAAGCTCTATGAAGTACTCACGTGACGTCTAGGCGACACACGTGGCTACTTGCATGCACTTTGTATGTTACATTTAAGTGGTCTTAATGGGTTCCCATAAACCGACATCGTCGTCAAGAACTCATATCGCGATAACGAGGAGAAGAGCAAGTAATCACGATACTACCACATATGGAAACTACTATAAACTCATCAATTTTAAAAGATGCACACACTGATTCAATGCAAAATTTGCACTGATGTGAACACGTAAGCTACAAATGGTACGTACCGGTACTAAATTCTTGCTGAATACACTGATAGGTTAGTTAAAATTTACAATGGTGTCGCCTGATGGTTAGATGTAAAAAAGTAACAAATTTTCAGAAAATAAATCTTGCAAGGAGGCACGATATGACCTTGGTATAGGCGCGGCTATTTTTCCATACATAATATTCGTTAAGCTAACGTAAGAGCTAATACAAATAAGTCTGAAGGGAAAATATCGTATAGAAAGCTGCTCAAATAAAGCTGTCAAACATTAGGACTTTGCCGAATTAGAAATCAGAACACTCGGACCAGACCTTCCAGGTCGGGTGTTATAAAATCCTTTACTTATCTGTTCATTTCTCCATGGTAAGAAACCACCATCACTTCTAGAATGACACTTAATCCCTGACCAGTGAAGAACTTTGTCCAGGTTATTACACAGTCATCAGAAACGCTATTAACATCTCATTTCATAGCACAGTTATGTTAAATCTTTTGTTTAAGGTGTGTACAGTAAGTCTTAAGTCTTTATTTACTGTAAGAAGGACTGAGATGTCACCAGAAATCAATCAACTATCAGGGCAGGGACAAGTTTAACTAGATTAGGTAACAGAAACACAGTTATTGTTCCAAAAATAGGGTCTGGATCTCTAAGCAGATGAGTGCCTAATGAAATCATTACATCGGGCTTAGTAAGAGTCTTCTACACATGCCCAGCGCAATTTGTAAGATAATGTTTGTTCACTGTATACTTTTTAAAGAGCTGTGAATCTGACATTCGTTGTGAAAACCCTTTATTTAATACGTGTAGGCCTAGCCTACAAAGTAAGTGTAGTGCCGATTTTTTGTCCCATGTAAATTTTAAGAAATGTTTGCACAATAGATAAATTTTAGAGAGCTCTAAATCTGACGACTCCTTATCACGTGACGGCCTAGCCTTCACAGTAGCGTTAGTATAGGGAACTCTAAGCAGAAGCGAAGTTGATGGAACACTAGAGTGTCGCTCCGACTTTTGGAACGTAAATTTCGGAAGTTAGAAGGTGATATAGAGTTGATAATTCCAGTAATGATCGATATTTGACAAATTAAGAAACGTGTTCGTAGGTTTTACTTTATTTTTTGCTTTTTAGTTTCTTTTTTCTAGCATACTATTATCTTATAAAGTCTATTTATTTCTGCCTATTTGTCATCCCGTTTGCGGCTGTATATCGATGTTTTGCAAAATTTTCACGATACTTTCCGATATATGGATGTAGATGTTTTTCATATCGCCCACGCCTTATGCTGGTATACTGGCACAATGGAACTCTGGAAGACTGGAAGTCGCCAGATGTCAAATAAATTAGACATTATGTGATACATCACTTGAAAAATATTCAATTGATACTGAAAAGAATACACAGATATTTCAGGAAGAGATGTAAACAATCTCCACATTACATTCCTTTCCATATGAATAAATTGTAATATCCGCTTGCCGTGCAATAGATAACTAAGCCTCTAAACTGTATAACCACCTGCTAGGAAGTCAACCTCTCTTTTAACTCAATTCTTTGGAACATCAGCCATCTCTGTTTCAAGCTACCATCAATCCACATCTTCTAATAACAATCTTATAACTTTTCATAGGCTACTTGACTTTTCAAAATATAACCATCTGCAATATACATGTAAGGTCATACTGTAACTATAAATACTTTCTCTTAATCCAAAGCACTACTGTAATACATGATGAAAAAATTAAAACTAAAATATAACTCCAATTGTGGATCTTACACTCTCTCTGGCTGCCACACGATGAAAAAACAAACGCCATCCTCTACCATATTAAGCTTGCACTTGAATTAGAACAGAGGACCGAGAAGGAGGAACAGGGCTCACTTAGCATTACCATGGCTGATTAGACCATGGCTGACACACCACAACCGTGACAGAACAGTACTCCTACTTGTACTTCTGCCTCGGCAGAACCTTTAGCCTTCAGACTCGACACAAAAGTACAGATTGGGGAATGAACACCACCTCTCCTACCGCCGTTTTCAGGTTTTGACATTCTGGTTTAATGATAGAAGTGCAGCTAATCACAACGTAAAGGAATAATGAGTCACAAAATTGCCACAAAAATGAAAAAGACGAGCTTATAAAAGGTAATACAGCATTTCTCTAAAATAAAGCCAGCAGCTGGCAATATCAAGATAACCGTGCACATAAGATCATTTATCCTTTTACGTTTTACGATTTCCTTTATTTTCAGGAGCCTTTACCATCGTTCCGAAGTCAGGGAACCTAGTGGGTTTTGATGACTTCTTTTACGAGCACACCATGAATTCACCTAATCCATGGAAGATAGAATTTCAACACGAACTTGATGCATGTCGGAAGAACAGAGGCAGTTGCAATGGCGACAACGGGCGGCCTCAGTATGAATCTACTGTTGCTGACGCAGTGGAGGTTATTGTTCTCGCCTTAGAGAGGATGATGAAAACTTTTTGTCGCGTTGGTAACCAAGCATGTAAAGAAACTATCATTAATAATAGACCTCATTTGCGAGATAACCTTCTTAAAGTATCTTTTCTGAGTCCAAGTAACGGCCAAATCAATTTTACATCTAACGGTGATGCAACCGGCCGATACGACATTAAAAATTTACAGCCGAAGGAAGGAGGTGGTTATACATTTACTAACGTAGGGAACTGGACTCAAACCTTTGACTCCCACGTATTACAAATTGATGTAAAGGAATGGTTTTTAAAGAGTAACGGCACTTTGAACCGATACACAGATCAAAATATCCCAAAGTCAGTTTGCAGCGATCCCTGTGAGATATGGGAAATAAGAGTCGATAAGGATGAATGCTGTTGGACATGCGACAGTGAGTGCAAAGGTGACGATGAGATAATTCGCGATAATCATTGCATTTCTTGCTATAAACCTGATAACAATTCCTATCAATGGCCTAGTTTAAATGGTACCCATTGCGAGCCGTTAGCCCCACTCAAGATATTTGATGAAGAAGAGAACATTGTCATTATCATTGGTGCAAGTGTTGGACTCCTTACAGAAATTACAGTCATTGTTTTATTCATCATGAATTTCAACGAGAAGCTGATCAGAGCTTCCAGCAGAGAACTCGGGGTCCTCATACTAGTTGGTATCCTTATTTGTTACACATCCGCCATTTTGTACAGTTTACCTGCCTCCGATATATCCTGCACTCTCGTGCGGGTGGTTCCTAACGTTGGCCTCTCACTCATATACGTTTCAATTGCTACGATGACAATCCGTCTTCATCGCATTTTCCAAGCTGGGAAGAAGTCTGTTAAACGTCCTGGCTTCATCAGTCCGCAGTCTCAGATAATGGTGACATTAGTTCTGTCGGTAATGCCGGTAAGTTTTTAGTTGAAAAACTCGGGTCATTTTAGAACCACGGACAGAAGGGTGGAGGCATTAAAAAAGGGGGTCAATTTTCTTTAAGCAAATGTCCTCCGTTGACAATTTATAACTTCCAGTCACTTCTCCGTATGAAGTTTCACTTTTTAGAAACTTACGAACACACACAAACATCCACAAATTGTAATATCACTAGGCCAGATGTTACAATCAGGAATAATCCAAGAAGTTTTCTAAGCATATACCATCACGTTGCCCTCAAATAAGATCCGTTCACTGTTCCTAAATATATATCTATCCGCCGTCTTGTATACGGGTCTTGTCATGAAAACAAATAAATCAAATCAACTGGATAAAGGCCTATCTCACTCCTAGACCTCTTCGGGAAAACGAAGAACACGTAAAGTCAACATGGAAGCCGTAAAATGTTGATTACAATCATAGGTAACACAGGATAAATGGAGGGGATTAAAGGCATCTGCCGTAGGCCTCTCATATTTGGGGCCTTCAAATAAGTTGAAAACATATTTTAAGCCCAGACCGCACAGTAATGTTGGGCCAAAATTGGGAAATTGGTTGGCCAAACGTTTGGGCTAATGTTATCTGAATGGTTGGGTGCTCATTGGGAAAAGGGTGGGCCTACAATCAATTTTATATTGGGCCAACATTTTTTTCCTGCCAAAGGTCATACCAATGGGCCAACGTTGGCAAATAAGTTACCCAACTATTAGTTCCAACATTTGGTTAAAGTTGGTTAAATAAGTGGTGCCACCTCTTAGCTAGCAAACATTTTGCCAACATTTAACCAGTTTTTATAGCGAACATTGCGAAGAATGGTTGGCACAACGATGCACCAACTACACTTTCCCTCGCTTTCCAAATCTTCTCCTAATTAACTCGTTACGGATACCCATTACGAATTATTTCAGAGCAGATTACCTTTTACAAGTTTTACAAGTTTCTAAAATATAGCCACTTTCAAACGTTGTAGTAGGATTTGATTTAGAAATTCATATATAAAGTAAACAGATTTGTTTTGCTATTATTTATTCAGTGAGGCTTTCTTATTGTTAGCAATTTATAATACAATTTTCTTCATGATATTTTAATTTCTCCTTCTTTATATTGTATTGTACAATTGAGAAACATGATTTCCTGAAAGAAATCACCATTGCTGGCCACAATGTATTTCAATTAGACCTGCATCAAGGGATAAACACAAACCTTCCTTGAAGTTCGGGATGCTCCATTCATACGAAAAGAATACAAACCTGGTGTTGTTATAGAACTTTACAGCATTTTAAAAGTTTTTCTCAAATTGTCTCAGCAAAAATTTCCACAGTGTAAGAAAATTTTTTGCCAAATATTCATTTGAATGCAAAATTTATTGAAATAGCTATTATTAAAAGAATTGTGAGGTCGGCTTGATACCAAAAGGGCAAACTTAATACTTTACTGGTGGTCCACTGTCGGGCCAATGTTTGTAACTGTTTGCCAATCGAAACCAATATCAGCCTGTAGCAACACATACCCAGAATCCAGTGTTGGGGTTGGGCCAACTATAGGTTGTAGGCTTGTTTTTAGTGTTCTTTAGATTCAGCACACCTGTTGAGGGATGACTTTTAATTTAAACAAATTTCAATCCACATATAAGCTGTTGCTCTTTTATAGAAGATCACAGAGAAGGGACAGTTGATGAATTTTGAACCTCGATTTAATGTTTTGACCGGTCTATAAATAAAGTCTTTTATACTGTTTTATTACGGTATTACTGGGTCCTATATAAATCTCACTGTCTCTCAATATATGATGTCCAACAGTTGGTCACTTAAAACTGGTTCAACGTTGGTTCATAACGTAATGCCCAACGGTTGGCTAAACAAAGCTTGCTCAGTGGTGAGTGAATACATAATGACCAACAGTTGGTTTTATGAAAGCGGTTCGATGTAGATTTAATGTAAAGCATCCAACAGGTGGCTTCTTGAAGCTGGTTTAATGTTAGAAACACATAATGCCCTACAATTGCTCTATAAATGTTGGTCAAATATTGGCAATACATGTAATTTCCAATTGTTGGCTCCAAATGGTTGGCAAAATTGGCCCTGCCTTTAGTTGACTACACAACAAAACCAACCGTTGCAAACGGTTGTAAACATTGGCCCAGAGACTGGTACCACTGTTTTGGATGGTCAGATGCACATCCGCCGATAAAAAAAAATGAACGGATTTTTTTCTTTTCACTTTTGTTGAGGAAAATAAGGGCAACTGACGTATTGATGAGCGGTTTGGCATTAACAACATAAAAGCCATGATAGCTAAGATAAGAATTAATAAATATTCTACACTTCATCACACTTTCATTATTTTTCCTTTTACAGTTGCTCTGGTCTATCATTTGGTTAGTAATTGAACCAGCCAAGGTACATACAGTTCGTCCACACAGTGAGCAGCGCTTCCTTGAGAGAAATTGCGTCGATTCAAAAATTCATATAATTGGTCAGCTGGGGTGGCATTTCACCGTTGTCCTTGTGTGCTGTTTCTTTGCAGTGCGAACAAGACATCTTCCCGACAACTACAACCAAAGCCGTTTTATTGCCTTTGCAGCTTTCTGTTCTATTATCGTCTTCATTGCCTTCACTCCAGCATACTTCACATCCGATTCGTCGAGAACCAAGGATCTCTACTCTAGTCTTGGGTCAATCGTTCAAGCGACGGTCATATTAATTCTCCTGTTTATTGTAAGGCTCTACGCTGTCTATTTCGTTGCCGAGGAGCGGCAGCAAGTGATTAGCACGTCTGCGATAAGCAATCCGACGACTTCCGACGACATGCCAAGAATTACTATGTTGAAAAAACCAGTCAAAAACGACTACGAGGACAATCGGACAAAAATTGGTTATACCAGGTAAAGACTACCCAATCAAAGCTAGGTTGTAAATATTCTTTTGATTCGGCTACTCACAATAACTCGCCCAGCAGCTTGAAAGTCATCTGAAATCAAGGATTTAGAAAAAGGCAGCTGATCATTTTGCTGCTAATGCCAGAGACTGGACCATCTACACCTTAAATGTGTTATTTTTACAAGTGAAATGGACATTTAAAACCTCTTAATATGGGGGACGTGGTGCTTTAAATGATGTGAAAGCTTGGTTGTGGGGGGATGAAAATTGTCTCAGATCGCCTTGCCGGGTTAGGGGTCTAAGGAGATGGTGTTTCCCACTCCCCTTTGGAAATTTTTTGAATATTTCAGGGTCGTAAGATACAATTTGGTGCATCATTTGGACAAATTTTAAGGTAAATTACTCCAAATGTTTGACATTTCTTACGGAAGAGACAAATAAGGGTTTTCGTCCTTGGAAAGTGTGGGGAGGGAGGATTGAAGCATACGTCCGCCCCACAATTTCGCTTCACTATATGAAGCACCATAAACTAAACACCGAAATGTTGGGTTAGTGAATATAGCAGATTACGAAATCGCGTCAATTAAACGTGCATCCTAGTCAGATTTCCGTGTAGGAAGTGATAATTATTGACAACAGAACAAAAAGAGTGCATGCGTATCACTGCAAAAGTTTGTTTACTAGAGCCTTACTTCATTTTGATCAGTTGATAGAAAATGCTGTATGAGAATGAATCTCACGATCTCAAAACTGCAAAGATAATAAAATGAATTGTATCAGAACAGTTTGGAAGATTGTCCCATGTGGAAGAATCTAATTTCCCCCGATTGAGAGAAAAAATTTTCATGGTGGCCGCCTTATTGCCCATCTCACCTTTATGCGCGTTCTTTGGAACCACTTTGCAAAATTTGTCGGTCTAATGTAATGGAATTAAAATGTATATTCCGTAGGTGTATGGACGTAGCTAACGCAAAGCTACGTCCTGATTGATGGTTTACTCCCTTCTTTTTGAGAAAAACGTAGGTTATTGAGTGACCTTCATTGTAAGTAAAACTCATTGTTAGGCTAGCAAGCCTGTACAACGTATTGCACAAGTTTCCCTCAGGGGGAACGTCCCGGGCTGCAGAATGTGAGGATTTAGTGCCTCTTTAGTCTTAGAAACAACTGTACTTATCAGAGGTAAGGGGTTGTAATATAATGGAGGCGCTTGTCAACTGAAATGTATATGCTCGAGTGTACCGTCCATTCCTAGCATCTACCAGTATCTTTGGACAAGTAGAGGCTGCTCAATCGGCAGTGATGGAATTACTTGAAAGGCCTATACATACTAAGGTTTTAAACAAGACCGTGCCGTTGCAATTTTACATATAAAATGAAAAAAAGATTCTTGAATCATCTCTTTCAGAGTTCAGTAATGCGACCTTATTGAAGTCTGTTCTATCTTAGCCCTATTCAAATAATTGACGATCATATAAGAAGAGTGTAATTAGCAATTGTAGTTGATCTTGTGCTCATCTGCTCTACTCGGACAATACTTACATACCGTATTCTAGTTTCAATAACATTCATGTTATCGTGTTTAAATACCAAGGCAATCAAAATGATCTTCGCAATCATCGTAATGAAAGTCTTCCCATGAACTTATTTTCATTTCATATCCTAATATGGACTGTCTAGGATAATGAGATATTGTTTTGCACTTAACATATGAAATGGGAAGCTCTTTGTTAGCAGACGAGTGTTGTTGTTAATTTGGGTGTTTTGAGTGTGATATTGTGAACCAAAAGCGCGTTGCGAACAACCCCTGAACTGTATGTTTGTTCAAGTTCAAAACTGGCGGATAGGGACCGGACCATAAAAACATGTCCATCTGTAAAAGTGACTTCATAGGTAAAACTCAAAAGTATAAACGATTAAATGAGATTGAAAGTAAGTTTCAATTGGTTGCCTATCAGTTCGCTAGAAAAGGTTAATTCAACTGCATAATATGCATGACCTTATTGATCATTTTGCAAGAGATTTCTGCGTCGTTCTACAACTTAACGTAAGAAATACTTGAACATATACGCCATTTCATAGATTCTTGAGGCCTCATGTTTTATATGTAATTACTGTAATAATTAATTTCTTCCATAGTAAATATTTCCATAGTCAGCAAAAAGTTTACATTTCTTTATTCTTTTAGTCAGGGAAAATAAAAGGTTGATCCACTAAGCAAATGTTCTTGTCATTTTTATGTAAAGGCTTAATGGCACTTTGAAGGCTGCACTAGGACGCTCGTTACTGAACTTCATGAAGTATATGGCTCTCCATACTCCTGTGGTGCTCTGTGTAAAAGCCATGTCAGCCTTTCTCAAAACTTTGCTCTGAAATTTTTTTAACATTAATAAACACCTGTATTCAGACTTTTAACTTTGTTATTGTTTCTTGTCTTCCTAAGTGCACCAAGAGCGTTAAGAAGTTGAAAATATACGTCATAAGAACTTTCACTTTGGGTAGAATCTTTTATGTCAAGCTTAATAAGTTTTGGACTTAAAAGATTTGTTGAATAAGTATTTGCAAGTTGAATATTTCAAACCAATTTAAGAAGATTAAAAAGAAATATTTTCATTACCACCTAATTATCAAGTAGAAGTTCAGAAATTTTAAATTGATAATGACATAATTTGGCTAATCAATATGCAAAGACGTCATTTATTCGTATTATCTTATCATTTCCGTTCTTTTGTTTTTCAAGTTGGAGAGGGGTAACATTAGTATCTTTTGGAATAGTAACTTTTTCACTTTTACTCTTGAGTAATACGTAATTTCATAAATTTAAAGAAATTTCTACGAAGATATTAACAAATTAATCCCGCCACCTTTTACTCTTCGTATTTTCTTTTCACTTTGTACATAAATCACATGATCAAAGTGCTTAACAGCTCTCTCGGAACAGTGCCAGATATGTCGTTATGCCCTTTCAATTACCAATTGGAACAAAAACCTCAGGACTGTCTGGCAAACAAATCTTTTAGTAACCAGAAAGTCAAAAGGCTTTGTGATTCCTTGCCTGTAAAATACAGTATAAAATCGGAAAGTCGTATCAAATTGGCACTTTCATTATGGAGTTATTAAATCAATTTTTTTTTTTAAATTACAAGCAGAACAAACGATCCATCGGCAGAGATCAAACATTGATATCGTGACAGGACGTCTCAGATTCAACGAGGTAACTAAGTTATTGAGTGGGATATGTTTCCCACGTAAAGACCTTTTGATCTCTGGTAACTTGGATGACTTTTGACGTCCAACATGCACACTGGGAATTAGCCAGGCAACATCAATCTTCCATACGTTACGTATAAGATCCTTCACTGTAAGATTTCTTGAGATATTGTGTTTAGCCCTTTTAAAGGTTTAATCATTTTGACTTCCGTTGCCCCAACATGACCTTCGAGTAACACACACAAAACAGAAGCAACTCATTATTCAATTAGGGAAATCCACATGCTGATCCATCAAGGAGACCTTTCTTGATGTACAGTCTTTTCAAAGTTTGTACCTTGCGATCACTGGTGGACAGAAAAGACTATTGAGCTCCAAAAACTTTAAAAGGGATTTTTCACTCCACATTGGCTATACATATACCAAGAATGATATTCCATCAAGATTACCTTTCTTGATATATCGCATTTATAAAGTTTCCCCTTTTAGAACTATGATGACCCCAAATGACCCTTAAGCTTCATTCACAACATCAGTCATCATCTACTCAATTAGGTTTTTCCAGTATATGATATCCCTCACCGTTTCTCCTTTTAAGATATCATGGTCCCAAACATTTTTCACTTTTTGAACTCAAATGACCTTTTCCTCCACGAAATACAATAGCCACGTAGAGCCTAATATGGGAAATCCACATGCTAAGTAAGAAGTTCGTTCAGGTTACCCATCTTGAAATATGACGTTTTTTCAGGTTCTAAACTTTTGATGTTTGGTGACACCCAAATGGCCTTTGATCGCTGATCAGGCAAAATATTGGAGTCTCCTTACTAAATATGGCGCACTTACATAGTTACTAAGTTTGACAGCAATTTGAGTTTTCCATCTTAACGGGAAATATTGCGTTTGAAAAAAGATCATAAAGTGACACCAATGTAATTCCATTGTGGTCTATTCCCCATTCCAAACATGAATCACAAATAACGTGCAGCAAATAAACACATATCTCACGAAATATGGACAAAAAGAAGTAACAATTTCCTCATTGAACCGGCTCATTATCGAACGGATGAGCCTCGCCCACGTGCAACGTTCGCTCTGCATTTTTATTTAGGTAGAGCGTTATGCTGGGTCATATTTACACTCCATTACAGTTTTCGTCAGCTTGAAATTTGGACATTTATACTTTGACCTTGATTTCCGAATCCAGCAGGGTAGTGACGCA
>WURT03033743.1:3804-15126 GCA_009936505.3 Holothuria glaberrima
TATTATCATTTGCTCATTATGTATGGTTGAAGTGCGAGAAATCATTGCATAAACATGTATATTACTCTGTTACAGGGATAGTCAGCAAAAATCAAGAATTTAGAACATTTTAAGTCTGACGAGTTTGGGGCTACATTATAAGGTGCATGAACTTTGCACATACAGTGCATGTTGCTGCATAATCCAAGCGGAAATTTGTGAAACAATGTCATGCATTTGCATGACAATGTTCATAGACAAACGTATGATAGTGTAGATAGGGCTCAAGAAATGCAAATATTTAGATTATGGGTGAAGAAGGTGAATAGCAATCAAGTCTATCATAAAGCATATGCCAGGCAATTTTACCCCAAGATTTAAAGCCTGTTTTGCTTAAAAATACCACACCAGATGACTTAATTTTTGTACCAAGCACTCAGTCATACCCCACAACTTATTAAATTCAAAACTGGATTAGCTTTTAAAAAGTGAAAGACCATTTTTCATCTTGTGCAAATGTCAAAATCACCGATTTGGGCACACTGACTAGATTCATGAGCTATGTACATGTTGCAAATTGTACCCTAGGGTATTACTGGAGTCTTAAAGGTGCATTGTAACTATGCCAGACATGTATCATTTGCTCTTGTAATGATTTTCAAAAATGCTCCCTCTCATTGAAGTGGCACCTGGTTCTCCTGATATCTACAAAACTGGGGTCCTGTTTCACAAATGGTAAAGATTGATCTTAAGTTTGATTTCAATAGGATGATTGCATGGCAGCTCAAACTAAAGATCCATTGAAACTTTATGAAACAGGGCCCAGGAGCCAAAACATGGACTGGACTGGCACCTGTTCCAAACCTGCTTGTAAGGCTTGAAAGCTAATTTTTTTTTTTTTTGCAATTTGACCAGCATTTATTCCTAATCTCAGAAGCTCCATTATCTTGCCTACAATTAAGACTACTAAATAAACTGAAACTTACTCATTTAAGTATGAAATTGTGATTTTTTTATGGACAAATGTTAATATATCTGTTAAAAGTAGACCTGAAGAGCTTAAGGACAGGGATGCACCAGATCCAAATTTTTGGTTCTGGCCGGAACCGGATTTTTCACTTGTAAAAAGAAACACTAAAAAAGAGCACAGCGGGGTGAGGTGGGTGGGGGTGTCAAGGCAGAGGAGCAGTGGTTGAATTCATGATATTGTTACAGTGGGTCCCACTGTAGGTAACTATGCTGATGTTATTTTGTAGGGTTTAGACTAGAATGTGGACAGAAAATTAATTAACAAAGTAAGATTACTTAATATACTGCAAAGTTCTTTAAAAGGACCACCTAACTTTTATTGTTCACATTGACAGTGATTGTACACTTAAATACTGTGATGAATGTGATCCAGTTTGTGCATATCATCAAGGAATAATTGACAGAGACTGTGATATACCAATTTATTAAATACTGTTACAGTACAGTAAGTATTCATGTATTACAACATTCACAATTGTGGGTCCTGTGATATAAGTGGATATAGGTTAACTTTGAATGTCTTCAATGTTAACTCCAATTATTTTGGACATTCACTGTACTTACAAAGGCTGTAAAACCAAACAATGGATGTTGTCTCACTGTCTGTGTCACAGTGAACTATAACCTACACAACACCTTGATGAGGCAATTTCCTGCTATGTTACATGGCCAGAAAACTTGTGGAAAGGTTTCAATTCATATGTAAAGTAACCTCTATCTTTTGATGATGGAGGTACAGTACTTCAAGCTAGAATTTGAGAAAAATCCAGCCGAATTTCTTCAAAGATCCGGCTGGAACCGGATATCCCGTGCATCCCTACTTAAGGTGGAATACATCCTCACATAACAGCAATTACCCCTTAAAACCTGAGGTCATCCCTTTTTAACAAGTAATGAACCAACCACACGACTTCTTCTTTTCATATTAAACATTATGACATTGTAAAGTGCAAGGGTGAAATAAACTGGGTATCAGGCGCTGTTTGGCGCTCGTTTCCAACCAAACAGCACCCGTTGGCCTTAAAAAGAATGCTACCAGGTGCCACATTTTTGCTGAAAGTAGTGCCTGTTATCCTCAAAGTCCCTAACATGCATGCATTATTGTAGCTGGTTACTGTCTCCTGGAAAACAAAAAGTGTCCCCTGGTTGCACTTAAAACTAGGGAACCAGGATAAAATTTTTGACTGAAAGTGGCTCATGGTTCAGGTAAACTTAATTTCACCCATAGGAACATGGCATTACCATGGTGGCTGCAGTCCATAATAAAGCTTTCCTGAGCAGAATGACAACTTTAATCCATTTCAGGATAACCACAAAAACCAGTTTGGGCAAGCCTGTCATATTTTTAAAATTCTTGATAGCCTGTTTATTAAGTACATACCTCACTGTCACCCTTCCTGGGTTTCCCAGCCTTCTTGGGAAAGAGGATCAATTTGGACCTGTACTCCTTCAACCGCTGCACATTGGCTTGCAACCCTTCAACAGACTTGTTCCTCCTTCTGTGGTCAACAGAAATACCAATGGTGCGTGCAGACTTCTTTGAAATGCCAGCATCCTGAAAAATAATTGGTGAAAATCATTGTATGAATTGATGCATACTATCCAGATCTTAACTGAAATTTATGCAATATTCCATGGTGCCATCAAATCTGCTAAGTCATCCTGATATAAAGTTATTATAATACTGAAATTCATTATGCTTTTAAGCTGATTTAATTAGTATGTGAAAACAGCCTTCAGAATCTTAACATCCTAAACTTGACAAATATTCCTGCTACTTCTTAACAACACACAGTAAACACACATGAGACTTAAACTAGTACATACTTCTTTGTAATGTGTTTTCAATTCTGGAAGCTAGATGTGGAAAACAGGACATAAACATAGAACAATTTAAATATGGGTGCAATCTTATACAGCATGTGGGAAGAATCTGCAGTACCACACTGTAATTATCTTTGGACTGAAGGGGTGGGGGGGGGGTGAGGCAATAAATTTTGTATCACTCACAACCAGAAATAGAATTTTAATTTTTTCCAAGGGGCATTTCTTGGATTTTCACTTATACAAGAAAAGTTAAAGGGTCATGATTGAACTTTTGGAAGGCGAGTTTGTAGAACTAAGGCGGCTAATCACCAATCGCCCTGCTCAGTTCAGTACTAATCAAAACTCTGCATGCTGAGGCAAAGAATTTCAAATTCTGGTAGTGAATGCATGCAGTTTTGACCTCACAACCACACCAGCAAATGAAGTAGTTTGATTAAAGACCTATTCAATAATATGTTAATAATTAAAATTATTTTTCCCTCAAGACCAGTTACCTAAGAAAAATGAGTTACATTGTGAAAAAATACACTTATTTTTATGCATTTATAGACTATGAAAACATAAACAGGATCTCAAGCTCACTTGAAGTGGTTCTCATTTTTTATGTCATATATACCAGATAAACACCCAAAATCCAACCATTTGCAGACCATACCAAAACTGTGAACTTTTTCCCCTTTCCCTTACTGTTTTTCAAAGGAAAAGTTTTAAAACACTTTTTTCATTAAAGCTTTGCTCACACCAGCTGGCTATTGTAGCTTAATAACCAATCTAGAAACAATATGAAAGATAAGACCAAAGTTATGCTTATTATAAGCAGCATTGTAGGCTACAAGTTACATTACTATAAGTAGTGTCAGGTGCTACCATATGGGATGACTCTTGAGCACATCATGCTCATTGCTTCACTCATAAAGCCTGGTATTGTGCAATGAGTCTTACTACCAAATGTAGCAAATATAAATGTACTGGTTTAAAAAGGTTCTGAAGGAACTTGGAAGTCAGCATTGTGTTGTGATACATATGTCAAAGAAATCAAAAACATATCCTGTTTTCTAACATTGGGCACTTCAGTGACACTTGATATGCTTCCTTTGGCTTCTTTTCTTTGAGCCCACAACTACAGACTTAACCATTACTTTAGTTTTGGTACACTTAACTAGGAATATTAATTGGAGTTGATATTTTCTATGGAAGTTGTTTCAACACAGCCATTGATAAATTTCAATGTATTGTTTCTTTCTTTTTTCAGAAAGTTAGATCCATTGTGTTTCTGTTACACACAATTTATCAGTTCAACAATGCAATGCCTCCTAAATTAACAGCTGCATTGTTAATTTTGTATCATTTCCTGTCAGAGATCACACACATTTTTGCAATGGCATTAAGTCTTCAGATAACTGATCTAAGAAGGAAAACCCTATATGAGACAAAGCTTGCATGGTCCCTTCCCCACCCTCCTAATAGATGAGTTCTGAACCCACTTGCAACAATGGAAAGTTTTCCAGGGTCATAGTTATCAGTTGCATAGTGAGTCAACCAGCCATCCTGTATGTAAATATTTAATGACCATAAAAGGTACTGCACTAAGTTACTGTTTGCAACAGTTCTCTGTTGAATTTTGTCCAATCAGGCAATGCTTAGCTGGTTTTTAGTTTACTGTACTAGATGGAACTACTTGAACTGAAAGCTTACCTTAAGTTCTGCCAAACTAAATCCTCTTCCAACCCTGACCTTGGTGTTGTACCTGAAGGTAGGGCATCGTACTTGTGGACGAAGAAGCCCACCAGCAGGTCTTGGTGCTATTTTACGAGCTTTGATAATCCGCTTCCTGTGCCTCCTCTTCTTTCTCATAGGTTGGTTAAACCATGTTACTACATGATTCAAGTAGCCCTTACTGTAATGGGCATTTGGTATGCGCCCATTTCCAAGGCGAGTCATTTTGAAACCTGCAGAAAAAAAACAACCTGAAACTTTAACTCCAGGAACCACAATCACATGACTTGCTGCAATTAAATTTATCTTAATTACTAGAAAAACATATTCTTGTAAATTCCAATTGTCGCAGCTTCTGTGCAAGCGAGACAATGAACTTAAATGGAACAGGATTTCAGAGGCACTATTAATATTCTGGTTGACTGTATCTGGTTTGTAGTTCAAAGGGCAATTTGAGAAAACCTTAAAATGCCCATGTGGGCAAATATCATCATTCCAAGACACATCACTCCTGACATCATCTTCCACCAAAAATAAACATTTAAATGTCTTGGTATATCACCAAAAGCAGATCTCAATGGCTCTATTTATTATTAGTGCCCTTATTTTAAAGTTAAAGGTAGTGTTCAGAGGGGGAAACTACTGCATTCAGTGAGATGTCAAGTTAAGCAGTATGATTTTAAAACACAGAGTGAGGCTGGACAGAGTTACATCATGAAAACAGATAACACTGGGAACATTTCTCTGTTACATTGAACATTGTCATGATGAAAAAGTATTCAATTCCTTTTAATGTCAACGAAGATTCTTTTTCTAATTTTATAAGACATGGCTGTCCTTTAGCCAAGGTCTACTGTCTAGCCTACAGGCAGATGGTCAAGAGTAGTCCTTCATGATGGTTGTGTTGTGTACCTACACAGCCTTTCTGCTGAGTGAACAATTTCACATAAACTAACTTAAAGAGCAACTTCCTTGTCCCAGACAAATCCAATTCTTGTGTTTGCATGGGTATATAAAAAAACATGCAGTGCATAGCCAAGCGAAGTAACTGCAGATCAGTTACGATTATTTGTATCCATCTGCAGAGCAAATCTATGTTTTTGCTTCGAATGACACTGAGCTGTATGTTTTCAGGTGAGAGATGACAGGCTAGTCTAGATAGCTGCGCAGGCTACTGTCATGCCTGATCTGCCTCTTTGAATTGTCTGGTTCCACATTGCTATGAATCGCAAATTTTTCAGGAATAATTTTGTGTAGAAGTGATTTTATGTCCAGAGTTGTGTTGCAAGGGGTGTTGGATGTTCTGCTCCAATAAACAATGTGATTAAACTTAATCACGGATTCAACAAGGTTTTCGCAGTGAGCACAGGAGTGTAAAAATGGGCTGAGTTTTGTCCTGTTAGATGAGGTTTTACGGCTCAGTTTGTAACTGGTTTAAGTCGAGCCAGTCACTGCTTTTTTTCCAGTTGTGGCTCAGTGGCTTGTTTTCCTTACTTCATTGCTTATGCTGAGCAACAAGCACAATGGCAGTAGGTTCCATTTTTAAGGTCTTTGGTATGACCCGGCCAGGATTCAATCTAACGACCTTCCTGCTGCAAGTCAGATGCTCTAACCACTTGACCATGCAGCCGGTTTTGTCCTGAGAAGTACCCTACCTTGTAGTATATATGTATAGTATTTGTATATGTTGAGAATGCCTGATTTGTAACCTAGGCTCACTGACACTAACTTAGGCTTGTGCTCTGAAACATGGACACACAGCCATTGCCAATGTAAACATTCTATCATGACATAATAAACATGCTCATTAGCATATTGATGTAAACAAAGTTCCTTAGTCACAAAGTAAATTTCACGGCACAAAAAAGTTGCTGATTTCATTTCAAACTTTGGGCCCTTTCCAGAAGATCTCAGTGACCGAAAACAACTGCAATACTCCTGCTGGAGAAGGAAAGTCATAGAAATATGCCTAACTTAATAGGCCTAGCCTAGGCCTATTTTACAACCTAAATTTGCTGCAAGTAGAAAATCAATTTTAACCATCATAAAGACGGCCAATTCCCCTGCTATTTTTATAGGGCATTGTAAGGACTGTGTATAGTGAGCTCTCTGGGAACGGCCACACAGTCCTTTACTGGGGAAGCCTACCCTAGGCCCTACACATGGAATATGGTTAGGCTATTGTGTAACTGAGCCTTGATTTGAGAATATCTGTGTTGGCATTACTGTGATTGTAAGACTGGTTACTGGTTAGTTGTAAATCAGTTTAACAGCTAACGTAATTTGCGTCTGTGCGGTAAGCTAGGCTATCCTATAGTAGTAATCAAAATCACAACACGTAGGCGTAAGTAACGTTGTGAACATGATGTAGGCTAACGCTTTATCTGTTACACTATTTGAGCAACAACACGTAAATTAAAACGAAAAAAGAAATAAAAATACAGGTAAGTTTCACATATTTTTACAAGTGAAACACTTTTTAGATAATTGCTTTCCTTGTTTAAGTGTCGTAACATTTTCATTTTTGATCGGGAAGATTTTGGGGGATACAATTTTCCTGCCAAATTATTAGTACCTTATCAGTTTAACAGGTTCCGAAAAAAGAGGGCGCTACAGTTAAATATGTGTAAAAACTGGCAACCCAGAAAATCGACAGAAATTGAATTTTTTGCCAATTTTGTACCTTTGTTGGATGTTTGTAGCCTTTAATTTATAATTAAAAGGCATTTGTCATATTTTTAAAGTAATTATATAGGATAAATTGGTAAAATTCTGAAATGAGTAATTACAAAGATTGCTCGAGGCTAAAGATGGCTGCTCCCATGAATGAAAACATGGATCTCTCAAGTCAAATTGTGTAGGGCCCAGGCTTACAGGCAATTTATCATTCATGGAAACTGCAAATTCCGCTGCTGAAAATCAACACAGATCAATACCAGTAATATTAATAAGTTGAAGTCCACATACACTGCTGACTCTAGGCTATGTCAAATGGCTTGCAATGTTGTCTTCCGATTTCCTTTCAAACATATTTGCTGCCATGGAAGAGCAAGTAACATTCACAAGCGCCAACTGATGGTGGATTCCTTGTGGGTAAGTACATGTATCATGTAGGCCTGGGCTGTATAGTTTATGGTTGTTTCGCACCCTTGCCAGTCCCCCCACCCTCCAAGAAACCAGTTCGCCCCCAAGCAATGACCAGTTTGCCCCCTGATTTTTAACCCTCAAAATTTCGTCCTAGGCTGTGCAATATTCTAGATGCAAAGGCTCATACTGTATATAGCCTACGTACCAATTTTTTCATATTTTGTACTGCACATCAACTCCCTTTTTTGGAATCAATTTTCCAAACACCTACTGTACCAGTTCGCCCCAACTGCTGACCAGTTCGCCCCCTAATTTTTAACCCTCTAAATTTCGTCCTCTGCAATATTCTAGATGTAACTTTAGGCTCATATTATACGTAACAATTTTTTTCATATTTTGTACATCAACTATCTTTTTTGGAGTCCATTTTCCATTTTTTTTTTTTTTTTGCGTCCTTTGCAATTTACTTGCTCAGCAAAGGCTCATACAGGTATTTTTTCATTTTATTTTGTGTTCATATATATTTCCCTAAAAGAAGGCTTTTTTGTAGCCTACATCAGCTCTCTTTTTTGGAGTCAATTTTTTTATTTTTATTTTATTTTTTTTGAGTCTTTTGCACCTCACTTGCTGCAAAAGCTCATATAGCAAAAAAAAAATGTTATCGAAAAAACAATATCAATTAACAACTGCAACTAAGATTGAGAGGGCGAACTGATAGATACTTGGGAGTGAAATAACTTCCAGTCCACTGTGGGGCAAACTGGCAAGGGGGGGAACTGGTTGGTGGCGAACTGGGAAGGGGGCAAAACAACCAGGTACCGGCTGTATGGTCTAGTAGCCTTAAGCAGTGCTAGTACTGTGCTATTATTATATCATGGTAAACATAGTCAACATGCACAGTATATTTAGCCTAAAAAAAGAGATGATCCCAAAGAGAAAAGTTACTGCACTTCACATCCTTTCAGCATATACTTCACCTAACAAGCAACAAAGGCCTAGCCCTCTAATTAGCCTAACTGATGAGTGAGTGATATTACGGTATGGTGAGTCAGTCCCGTGGATGTTTCACCATGGCATATCTCAAAAGAAGACCTTGAACTGGACCCAGCTTATGTTCCTATGCTATGAGTATGTACACTCCATTTCTGGACCCTTGCCCCACACACAAAATTTCCACTCATTTGCCGACCTTGGCAGAGATTGTCATGTCCTCAAAACGTTGCATCTTGTCACCAAATGTCCTAGCCAAACACCATTTTGTTTTGGGCTTGAGGGGGTCAAGCACATTATCCAAGGAAGTTGCCTCCTTCATGATGCCCTGGATATTGCACAGAGTAAGTGATTCTGTTTGCCTTATTGCAGAGCAAAAGCAGGTACAGTTCCCTTCGCAGTGTTGTTGTATCAACTGACATGCACAACTATATGTTAATTGCTGCAAGTGGTACAGAATCATGTTAAAGACAGTGTACACTGGCACAGTCTGTTGCACTTTCTTTACCCTTGTCAACAGTCTATTTTTTTCTGGTCATGTGCAGAAGTCTTATTTAGCAAGAGAGAAAACTTCAGACTTTACGAGGATTATGGTAAAGATGTTGGATGCATTTTACTATTATTTGCTATGAAACTGGTCAATTAGAATGTTCACTGAAGAAGTTCACTTTAGTAGTTACTGTAAGTGGCATGAAATCATTGTGTGCCCTTAAAATTGTCAAGTAAATCATATAAACACATTTGTCATAAGTCGGGAGAATTCCAAGTCAGTGTTCTATTTCTTTCCAAGTAGAGGTACAGTAGAAAAGACACAGACACAAATATGGACACTGAAAATCAATAATTCCATCCAAGTTTTATTCCAGTCTCTTTTCGAAAAGGCACGAAAATGCTCTCAGACTTTCAGGTGAAGTCAACAGACAAAAATTTCTTTAAACCAAATGAAGACTCAGTTACTAGAGCCTAGCTGAGGCTTACTTCTGCCATGCCTCGTCATGGCCAAGAATCAACTGCTCAAAGCACCCTAGAATCATCCCTAGTAACTCCACATCCATCCCATAATCCATGCATCCCATCATAACATTACTTCAAATGAGGGTCTCTACTTCAAAAGACCAACAAAATATACTGAACAACTTTAGGATATTCTTCATTGGCTGAAAAGTTTGAACTATTTGCATGATTGCACTTACTTATGAATTATTAATTATCTAAGTCAGCATTTCCTGCTTTGAAGCAGCCTGCCCTTGATGGATAGGTCACTTTTCACTAATTGATAAAATTACATAAAATTCCTTGGCCCACTTCAGCTGTTCTAGCTGTCAATGGGGTCCTTACAAGGGGCTATTCTTTTAAAACCAAACATGGGGGGGGGGGGAGTTTTCTATCTCAACTTGGGGAGGACAAAGGTCAGGGTATGTACACTCAAAATAACCAGTAATGGTGGATTCAATGACTCTCACTGTCAGGATGACAAAACTAGTGCAATTTATCTCACTATACTGGACAAAGTATCTGAATCAGAGAGGTAGAATTGACTGTTGCGTAAAGCCCATGGTCGAAATTTTTTTGAACATTTGGAACAGTGACTGAAGTAAGGAGTGACTAGAAGGTGCAGATCATACAGTCACATTTTAAATAGTGACCTTTTAACTGAATTGATGATTTTTATGCTTCTCCATTTTAGGCTTCCTCTTTTGAGTAAACATGAAAGTTCCAGTTATGTTCTCTGACCACTGTCAGTTGTGTAGTGTGGTGTTTCATGTGGACGTAGTACGTCTTCAAAAAAGAAACATATATCTTGGTTAAACGATCAATGAGGCCAATGGGCAAAGTTGTGTTTAGTTGTCTGTCCATGGTGATGTCACAAATACTGTATGTAAAGGGAATTTCCCAACTGGAATCCAGTTAGACCCCAATTGGATAGTTTGGCCTCATATAATAATGATGTAGTTTCTAGTTACGTCTGACTATTCCAAAAGTTCAACCATCACAGTTGCCTTTGTAGCAGGCGGTAGTGTACATCATATTCTTTGTTCAGTTATGGAATACGCTGCACAGCCTGTGGGTCATTCTATGGCCTGGTTATACTCAGTAGCCTACACTTTTGGTGGACTTGGAAAAACTTGTGCAAGTTCATTCTCTGACTGAGTGTAACTAGGGTATACATGCCTTTTTACACAAAATACATCATGTATATTTACTGGTGTGGGGTTTGTAGTTGTACAGTACCATACTGTCTGTCCAACAACTAGATTGGGCAAACGAATATTCCTCTTACTTAATTTTATCAATATTAAGTTTACTGTTTAGTGTTTCTTCTTTGCCAACAGGAGCCAGAGTTTTCCTCTGAAACCCTAAAGGGGGTTGAAAAATTTTGGTTAACAGAGATTAAACAGAGAAATGAAAAGTTGCAACTCAAGAAGGTATGGAATTGTTTGACTTCCAGTTTCAACTACAGTACTGTAAATTTGATTTGTCTTTGTACAGTACAAGAAATGTATCACTTGTGTGTGTCATTGTGTAATTAGATTTCAAATTTTGATCATACTGGCACGGTACATTGGTAATGCTACAACAAGAAGTGAAGTCCTATCACAGACAGATACTTGTTATCCCAAGTATGACTTTTTCTTGGGGGCAAGCAAGTCTCAATTGGTGACTGCCATTTGATTGATACTGCCATTTGATTGA
>WURT03033754.1:0-15126 GCA_009936505.3 Holothuria glaberrima
CAACAACAACAACAACAACAACAACAACAACAACAACAACAACAACAACAACAACAACAACAACAACAATAATAATATGCTGGAGGGGAGCAGGGGAATAAGCCCCCTTCAAGAATTTTCGCACCCTTAGAAAATAAAAAAACATTGCCTTGATGCATTTTGGTACATCTTGTCCCCTTAAAATATTTCCTCTAGAAGTTATCTCAACCCCATCTGCATCTTTTCTGGCTACGGGCCTGCGACGGAATTCGAATAAAAGCAAATTTGCATGCGGCCAAACTGTCCTTACTAATCACACCTACATATCTCACCGATGAGATTTGCTTAAACACTGGACCAAGACTAGTGACATCACTACTGCCAAAGGGAACATGTAGTTAAGGTGCGAGGGCCTTCAGACTTCATCTGACCTTCCAGGTTAGAAATTGTCACTCTTTTTATTTAAAAGTGTGTAGACGCACGTTCGTTTTCTGTTTCTTTGTGTTTTCTGTTTGTGTGTGTGTGTTTTTTTTGTTTTTTTTTATTTGAAAAAGGGTCAGATAGCAATTGTGTACTGCCTAAATCATCCTTAACATTTTAAAAGTACCCTCTTGTATACATCAGTGATTCCAATCCATTCCAGCTCATCGCCCCTTTTCACCATATGGGACTGGGCAAACAACCCCACCCCCCCCCTCTTCCATGTCAATTTCAAGTGCTACTATAAATTAAACGACAAAAGTTTAAGCACATGTTGAAATAAAAGTCATGCATATAGCCTTTGCAGGTATGGGCCTGGCCCATGGTAGTACAAACAGTCGAAAGCTGCACGAGAGCCTTCCTTTCCTGATGGCAAATCCAAAACCCTCGATTAACAATGTTGTGACGCCTTCATCTATGCCAATGGTGGAGAAACGTTTTTACTAAAATAGGGAAAGATTTTGGAGATTTCACATTGCGAAGCTTTCCCACATGGGCAGGGAGTCTAGAGGCCCTCCATAGCTGCCCCTAATGGAACAATGAGACCAAAGACGAAAGCCCCTGAAATTCTGTATTTTTTACGACCTTGTCAAGGTCAAGTAATGAGAAACTTTTTTATCATCCTTTGTATTCGAGCAGTAACTAATGACAGAATGAAAGGTATCGTTGATTCTGCGGTTGGCTTGTGTTGTGAGTGGGAAGAAGGATGGTGGTGGCTGCAGAGAATTTTGAAAGACGCATGCTACTCAAGGTGGTCTACACCGGGAATTATTACATTAATAATTCCCCGTTGGGAACCACTGATCTGTGGGTACGGGTGCGAGTACAAAACCCATTGACACATATATACTTTTAGTCTTTATTTGCTAAATGAAGGGATTCTTTCACAATCCGTGTATCAAACTCTTACCTTGCTTTTTCATGATTTGTATATGGAACTTCTCCCATCTTTCCCCCAAGGAGAAGGTTTCAGGCGGATTATAGTACACCCTAAGTTTCTTGTCTAAATAGTGGTTCTCAATGGAAAAAGGCTTTATTTTTTAAACCAATATTAATAGATACAGAATGAAGGACAATTCAAAATAAGGCAGTATGGTAGCTTTTTCTTCAAGAAATAAGGCGCCCACCGGCAGGAAATAATTCTGTTATTTGTTGCACAAAAGTAATTTGTTCACCAAAACTTTTGAAAATTCAAATGATGCAACGTCGGCTACTTCTTTTAATGTATATTTTGAGGAGATGAAGCTATTGCTAGAGTTTATTGGTGAAACTGAATGGTTTATTAATGATTTAAGGTATTTTCTTTGTGTGTCATTTTGGTGCATTTTAAACGCAATATTTTCCTTTAATTCACATCTTCTTCAAGGATCCGACCTGCCGGTCTACAGGGATCGACGGGACTGCAGCCAGTCCCCAATAATATTCAGTTTGAAATATTTTCCGGGCTTGCAAAACCTAAATGAGTTTAAAATCAGTTAAAAACTATCTAAGAAAAAGAAAAATCCAGGTGCTAAACGTTTTAAAGGTTGATCCCTTTCCCAACCTCAATATCTTTGAACCTTCTGGCGGCCCTGAAATGGGACCGATCCTATTTAATAACGATTTTTTCAACCCCTCTCCCCACCCCAGGATAAGTTTGTGAAGAAGTTCATCTTATAGGCAGCCTTCCGGTCCCTCGGACATGAACTTTAACAGCGAGCGAGTGTTTGCACATGCAGAATGGCATTGCATGCCACGCAGGTGCGCCTAGCCAGATACGGGTGGGACATTTCCGAGTCACGTCTGAAAGGCCTGCGCCATGAAATGACACATTACAGTGCAACTACTCAAACCCACGGTTGGAATGATTATTACATATTTCATCCCCCGCAAATAATTTCCCAGCCCTTATTACCTCTTGGGTAACCTCAAATTATGCTTCACTACACGTGTCTTGTAATCACTCACCTGTCATAGTCAGCATAGCGGTAAGTTATGCAAAGAAACAATGAGTCGCTCAGTATTGTTGTGGTGCCAAAAATAATTATTTAATCAACCGCTGGGTGCCATTGCTTGACAGTTACAAAATTTTGTTGGCTTTGTGATTTTTTTTTTCAAGTTGAAGCATAAAAGAAATCAGGTTACACCGAATGACAATAGATTGTGGATAGAAACTATTGCAACATCTTTCAATTCCCAAAATAAGGTAGCATATTGTATATAGTCCACTTGTTTGACTTTAAGTCAATTTTCTTGGTAGGAACAGGAACCTGTAAGAGATCTCTTACAGTTCTTAAACCTCTTTGGTAGGATTTGGAGGAAATGAGTTGCAACGGCTCAAGTCAGGGGAAGCACCTTAGTATTAGTTCCTCACTGACGGAGGCTTATAAAGACATAAATGTATAGTAATTTCTCAACTTGTGGAAACATCTTGAGCTCCGGACATGAGGAAAATACAACCTATCTCTGGTTTCTCGTAAGGAAAGACTTTCCAGTCACTACATGATAGCCCAAACTGACCCAGTCTAGCGCATACTAATGGTTATATGTGTTTGCGTTTCAACAGTCGACTGGGAACTCCAGCACTCTCTGCCGAAGGCTAAATCCCACTTCGATTTGTCCATTTCGAATTTTCAGAAATTTTGAAAATTGTTTCAAAATAATGGTAAAGGGATATTTGGCATATTCTCTCATAATCTGGTGTCAGAATTACAAAAAAATGTTGAGAAACTGTCGTTTGGGAGAAAGGACGTGGCAGAAGCTGATTGGTCGATTGCCATGATTTTTCCATATCGAAGTGGCCGGGAAAAAATTTCGCCTGCCGCAGTGCCCAAAAGCCGGTTTATTCTTCCATATGTTCACGCGTTGTAAAGCGCAAGAACCGTGTATGATCATCCCTTACTCCACGGGCTCAGGTCAAAGGTTAACAGTGTTAAACTTACATAGCTTTATAGCGCTACTCTGAAGTATGAATCGGCCGGTATGTGGCTGTGGTCAATGACACAATTCTTACCAGAGGTCATTCATATCTCTGTTGTTCTGCTTTCGGTGGTTTCAACTATTTCAGACAGTTTCACTACACGGAAGTCGTTACGCATAAATAAACGTCGCTTTCAACAAAAGATTTCGTGGCAGAACATCGATGGTTGGGACATGTTGACAGCTTGTGGTAATTATAATCTCCACTTTAAGTTACCCCCCCCCCCTTATTTAAAGGGTTACCTAATTTTACTTTGAATTGGCTTAGAGAAAGAATTAAAGATGACCTGTCGTCTCGTAAGAATCCAAGAAAACCGTATGCCGGATTTTTGATGACGTCACAGCATGCCCTTTTCTTGACTTCGATTGCCAGCCGATTCGATACACCATCGACAATTCATTGCTATGCATGTACAGTGCATGCATACGATGTGTACATCTGTATGTGTGGACACACTGTCGTACGACGATTACTTCACAAAGCACACGTACACAACATTAGGACTACATCTCTGCAGTCTGCTGCCTAACAGTATTAAGACGGAGACGCTTACCTGGTTTCTGCATTTTCCGTTCTTCGATGTTGCTCTGCAAATACAAAACCTTGTGCTGTTCGTGTCTGATGCTCTTACCCTTCTCTGACATCTTTCACGACAGTTGCAAGTAATAGGGTCCGAAGAGAATGACCGTACAATGTACAGTACGATATTAGTTCAACGTTATTTCATATACATCTACACGGATGGTCCTGTACTATGCTGTAAGCGTTTGGGTACATTGGGTTGATACGTAGTTAGGGTAACCCGACCTCGGTGGCATGCGTATTACGGCCTTTCATACCCGTACCCCTGACCTCGAGGGGTATGAAAGGCCGTATTATGCATGCCACCGAAGTCGGGTTACACTGACTAGTCGATACGGTGATAGCAACAAAAGACGGCACAATAATGATCTGATCTGGTTAGGGAACAACGTACGTGGAAAATGTATTGTTGAGTATTAGTGCCTTTTCAGTATATACAGACGACTGGTCATCTTTAAACCATGTATAACGTCAATGGTACTATATCATAATGTTTTCAGTAGCAGAAGCGTTTTACTAGTGGTCAATTTACATCATAGTCACATATCTTTCCACTGCAAAAATACAAGCTACGTTACTATGGCCCCATACATACATCGGAGAAAACATATATAATTACGAAGAATACACTCTTTTTTATCAACCTTAGCCCTTGAAACAGAGCAGAACATATATTTCAGTGTTGCCATAAGTATAACTTAGCAGTCTAATGTCAATGTTCCACTTGCAGTCCGGGAGTGAAAAGACTGTTCGAAACTCCTTTCATTTTTTTATCGAGTCCAATTGTATAACGAAGTCATCAAACTTTTGTTAGTTAGTTATTAGATGATGTTTTACGGCTCAGTTTCTAACCAATATTGGTTTAAGTCGAGCCGACCACGGCCTTTTTTCCAGTTGTGGCTCACTGACCCGTTTCCCAACTCCATTGCTTACGCTGAGCACCAAGCACAATGGCAGTAGGTTCCATTTTTAAAGTCTTTGGTATGACCCGGCCAGGATTCGAACCCTAAATCTTCCGGCTGCAAGTCGGATACTCTAACCACTTGACCATGCAGTCGGTCGGAGTCACCAAAGTATTTACATAAACATAGTCATGTATTTATACCGTAGTGGAGTGTGAAATAAGAGGTAGAATGCAAACCTTTCCGGAAGTCCTCTTATTGAGTTGGTTCACAACAATTCATAATTTTTTCACCCCTGCTGAGATTTACTCACAATTTGATGGTAAATGGTCAAACGAAGAGATTCTGAAAATCTTACACACAAGTGAAACGGCAATGATAGGGTCACTAATGATTAAAATCGTTTATTACAAATTCGTGACCAGACAGTTTTTACCACTAGGTTTTGATCATATGCAACCCCTGTCCACAAAAATATCAATATCTCACATTTTTGGTAAATATGTAGGGAGTGATACATGAGTGACGAGTCTAATTAGAAACATTGTGGTGCCATGATTTCCCCCAACTCGTCACAAAATAATCGATATCAACTAATGAGCCCCTTTAAACGTTAGTCATGCGTCATCTCTCCCAAATCCCCATAAAAGTAGTGATTATTGGTCAAATGTAGAAGCAAACTAGACATTCTTGTGAAGAGTTTGATATCCAGTGTCATTTTGAGGTCAATTGGGGTAGATGGTGATTCGTGGAAGTGTCCCCATTTTGTGACTCGATAACTTTTTGAAAACACCGCCTCTCTTTAATGATACAAAGCGGGCGTTGTCACTGAACCCAACAGCGGACCTTAAAGTGGGCCTTAAACCCCCAGCTATACGGCACTTGCCTTTTCGGTGACGCCTGCCTCCAAGGTTCTCCAATTGGGTAAAAATGTATCAAAAGATTTGAGAAGGGTTCTACATCACCTGGCGTGTCCCAGTCTTTACCAACTCTGAACCTCAGTAACAACATGTAAGTCTACAGAAATTCTTTCAAAAAACAAACCCATCCCCCTTTCTCCCAGTCTAATTCCAACAGCCGACACTTCTCATACAAACCTGATATCAATCAAGCATCGCGCGAATTCAGTAGTCACCCTTAAGGGTGCAGATGAGGACAGAAACGCATTTACCTCATAAGAGCTATATTTAACCATGGAAATGACCACCGCTTCGGAGGTAGTGGTTTTAATGGCAAGATAAATGTTGAACGATCAGGTTTATTACGGGGAAATAGTCCTTTCAAAATGACTGGAGTCCGAACCTCCCCAATCCCGTTTCCACTGTGCTAGAGCTAGTCCCAGCAAACACACGAAGGGGTGAAACCACGAAGAGAATACATCAGCCACTTGTTTTTAAGAAGAGGGTCGACCGGCATATCTGGTAGCTGTGATAGGTTGGGGCCTAAGCAAATGAACATAGATGATCATGTTAATACGTTTCCATGTTTTTTAACTGGTGCAAGTTTCGAAATCAAGATATGCGTGGCTTTTTGTGCAGGGGCGTAACAACCGGGGGTGTGGGGTGCTACAACCCCCAGAAATTTTCAGTGTCGTCCGTCGGGAAATTTTGCTAGCTGTCGGGAAAAATTGCCTCTTTCTTTTTGCAGTTTCCTGACTTTGTTAGAAAAAAATATTTTATTTGGGGCTACAGAATTGCCGAGAACATAAATCCACGACGGAATTGATGTTGAGACAAATGTCTTCAAGGTATGACAGTCCCCTTTTGAAAACTTTTGTTTCAGAAAGGGCTCAGATGCAAAATAATGCATAGATTTGTCCATTTCCCATCCAAATTTTTCCACAAAATTTTCTAATTTTTCGTAAACCATCTTGTTTAAAGCAACTTTTCCCGAAAACATCTTGAAGGGAGAATTTTTCGTCAGATTCAAGAAACTACCAAACAAAAGGCACTCTTTACTTACCTAGTGGCTGAAGTGGCATTTAGAAGATCTCGCAATCTTGGAAAACCAAAGCACTGAATGTGTGCTGTGCACTGACTGTTTATTTATACTGAACTTGAGGATCCTGGTTTGGAAGTGATAAAAAATTTCCTTTTCTCAGAGACGAAATAAATTTTTATTGGGCACGTTCAAGTTGCTGTTTAATTTTTTAATCTTCTTCTAGTTTTTTGGGGCGTCACCCCATACCAAGTCGCACACCAGAAGTGGCGCGCGCCGCCATTTGAGCAAGCCAGTCCTTAAGGGACATGAGACTAAATGAAAAGCCATCAAGATAGATCAATCTGTAATATTATCAAGAGCTGTCTTCATCATCTATTAAGATGCACCTTCTATCACATACATTAAGGAAAAATCATAACTATTACAGTTAGGTAGCAATCTTTCAAGCTTAAGACAACATTCCTTGCTTTTTCTCATTTATCATGAAAGTTTACTATTTACTTATATGATCCTTGTCATGAGTGAGAAATTTCTTTTTTACACTGAAATCATAAACAAAGCATTCTTTCCAGCGACTGAAGCATTCCAAAAGTGGTAATAAAGCTGTACATAGGAATTTAAGTTACAAAATTTTAAATTCATATTTGTGAGCTACCTCAGTCTACGGAAACCTTTTTGCCATTCCTGATAAAATGAAGCAAGTAAGAAATGGCAGTGTTATAAATAAAGAGGTTTATGGTTTTAAGTTAAAATATCAGAAGAGTTTGACATTTATTTAAAAAGGTGTTCTTTATAAATGATATTCCTTAATATGGTTGTCAATTTTATGGTGTAACTTTTACTCTAATGGTTTGAAGGCAAAGCAAATCCTAACAATTACATAAATGCATATATCATAAAGCAAAAAGTTACAAGCAAGTTACAACAGCAGCATCAAAGTAGTAACTTTATTGTGTTGTCACAGAATGGAGACGGCAGGCTTCTTTTTTCCTGCAGGTCCGAAAAGAATTTTAACAGATAATCAACCAATCAAATTCCATGATATAAATCAGGTGAATTTTTGAAAAAGATACTCTGAAACCCTTATCCTTGTTTGACATAGAATTATGAAAGAACATTCTTAATTTTCTCTTGCCACATAACCCTCACCAACTTCTGATTATTTACTTTTGAAAAAACTTTTTAATTCTTAGAATAGCATTTTTGCTTATCTATACTGCTACAAAGGGGGTAGGGGGATAAGGGGGGAGGAACACATCTTCAATGTTTGTGAGCAGTTATTTTACATCTCAATTACTTTCTTTGGTGCAGTCCACTCTGGTAAACATTTGTTTATTGAAAGTATTGACAAATGATGGGTCAGTCCATGCACTCTGCTTAATACAACCTTAAAACAAATCATTGAGAATAAAGATACTTGTCCCTATTGTGGCTTTGCCATGACATTACAGACTTGCCTTAAATCCTTCCCTGGCGATATTTAAATGATAAAATCACCATAGCCAATGACTCACAAATTTTCATTTGCTCAATTCAGGCTCTGGTTATCTTCAAATTCTAAACCACTGAAAAAAAAGTGAACTTTAATGTAAGGCTCACTTATCCTTTTTCAAGTATTTTGGTAGCAATTGTTAAGGGTCCTACTGTACATGCGAATATACTGTGTTTTTATACTTCGTATTCTCCAAACTCCGTATCCCATTTGTAATTCAGGCTTTCCCATTGTCAAAGCTTGCGTGAGCAATGTAACCCATACGATTGCTACTCTTTTAAATAAATCTGGCTCATTTGTTTGGCTGTCTGGTTCCAGTAAATCTTCATACATCATCACTTGACAGAAATATAAACAGGTCACAAAACATATTATAGTTATTTACAATGTTAACAAAATCAATAAGTATGAAAAAATCTCTCTCTGATTGACTTGATCACAGTTCATCAGAAACTTTTGACAATGCTTGATGTAGCATCTTCCAAACACTGTATGCTACAGTACCAATATGCCATTTTCTATTCTGGGGCAGGAGGTAATTTTCATATTTTACAACATAAATTTCATGTTCTCCAAAATATGCTTTCTACAAAAATGAAGGCACTGTAATGCTTGAAGCTAGAAGCAATAACACTTTTCAATATCTCAACCCAAGTAAATGAAATGTTAAATGCTATGGATTGTACAAGTAACATACTGTAGTTGAATTCCTAATTCTTACAATTTTTACAGTACATCTTATCCTTACAAGTTTTGTATACATTTCAAATGATACACAACTATTGCACTTATCTGTAATATACACTTTGCTGCTAATTTCAAACATCAAAGTATTCACCACCTCTATTAGCAGCCCAAACTTCTCCTCATTAAGTACTTGTGCTCACTTTATACTGTAATTTACAAAATCTCTTACAGAAAAGTCCTGTCATAAATACAGGCCTCCAGGTGGACCAAGGGGAAAAGGTAGCATCAAATTAGGATCAAAACTCTCAATACAACAGGAGAAAAGTAGAATTTTGCAGATCAAAAAAAGTACAAAAGTATGACTTTTTCAGGCTGCAAGAGTAGTTCCCATTGATACTTGCAAATGGTAACCACACTCCTTTTACACAATTGTTTCAAAACTTGTATAATTCAATTAGCATTCTTTTTTATTTTTAAGAGGTAGGAAGTGAAGGGATTTTCAAAAAGGAAGTTCAATATAGGTTAACAAATTAGAGAAAAGGTGGTTGAGAAGCAGACACTTGAAGAACCATTCATGAGAGATCTCACAAAATTCAAACTTTACTTACACTTGTTTTAAAATTTGTAAAAAAGCAACCAGGTATGATCAAAACATAACAAATTGAGAGTAAATCCTCATGTTTTTGTATTCCTCATTACAAATGAGTCCTTCTAAAATGTCAGAGCAATGTTTATCAAAGCAAAGTCATACAAGATTAAACACCAAACTAAAAGAAATCAGTTGCCAGAAAGTCCTGTGTTGATTTGCCGATAGTCGGAAAATAGAGCGGTGTAATTGGCATGACACTGATCACAAAACTTCTCCACATTATTGCCAGGAAGTCTTCTGCAGCCTGGTTGGGCACAAGTTTCCTCAATTTCTTGATAGGTGTGGTCGGTCACCTCTGGGGGTATCTCGGGGCCCCCTCTGTAGAAGTTTTCACGCTCTCTGGTTTGTTGAAATTGTTGTGGATAATCGTCAACAATCCTTTGACCGGCTGGTGCTGAGCGAGGAAATTTTCTGTCTTGTTGGTACTGGTGGAGGTATGGAGCATCTTCATCTCGATCATAGCTCCCGCTACCAACCGACCTTGGTTTGTTTCTCTGGCGGCCAGAATTCATCATCTCTTTGGCACACTTAGAACAAAGATCATTCTTTTCGGGATCTCCATACATTTTATCAGGACAACCTAAATGTGTAGTGCAAAGAAGAAATACAAGTAATATCAAGCAAAAATATTATGACATATTTGAGTGACAAAAAAGATGGGGGACATATGAAGCACTCCAAATTGATATATATGTGTCTCAAGGCTTGAGCTGTTAGACACAAGCATGAACTTCTTTTATGATTACATCTTACTTATTCTCATATGGTAAACCAAAAAACACATCCACAGGTTGTAGCTCAAAGGACAGAATGATTACATCCACTCAATTACCCCATGTACTCCAAATCTTACTACCGAAATCATTTTCAGAATTCTTCACCCAAAAATTCTTTAGTCCACAACTATTTTACTCATCAATCTTATCTCCTGCATACTATTGTTACTTGTACCTCATCTTCACAGTTGACCCCAAGCTACAAAGCTATACTGTAAAACTGTGGAACTCATTACCTCATTCATTATTTAACAGGCCAAGTATAAGTTCTTTTCGGAGAGGTCTCACCCAGTACTACATAGCTCTGTACTAATACTAAACTTCAGTAGTCTTCATCACCATTTGATATGCAAGGTTTATTGTAAGGATATAACTTCTTGGTTGACTTATCAAACTGTTCAAGTGCATTCATTACATGTTTTTGTCACTACACACTTTGTTTGTGGGAAGCCTTGGGCTTTCATGGGTGGGAGGGGGCAAGGTTTGGTAAGGGTGGGGTCTGTGAGGATTAGTTCTGGTTCTGTAATCTTTGTCATTACTTTTCCACTTGGTTGATTTAATTTTCCACCCTTTTCTTTCTCTTAAATTCTTTTTCCTTTATGCTTATTTGTGTTTGTAACTCAGCTACTCAAGGTAACAAATTTACGTTGCAATGCGGAGTTAAACTCTCGACAAACCCCTAAGGGATTTTTAGTTTTACTTCCATCTACAGTACTTCAGTGTTATATATGTATTCATTATTTTGCGTATCCTTACATTTCAATGATGTAGAGAACAAACGAAACGAAACCTGTAATTTCATAGCTCTTATTGTACCATAAGTTACATTAATATCACATACAAAACAATAAAAGTTTAAAACTGTTTTTTGTCAGTGTCTTGCAGCAGATGAGCTTCAGACCACCCTCATTCCTTTCAACTCCCCAAGATGGTATTTCAAAACTTAAATAGCTCATGAATACATACTACACAGGTACACAGTATTGGTGAACTTGGTTCCCCATTTGCAT
Organism: Holothuria glaberrima; assembly: GCA_009936505.3. Taxonomy (NCBI): domain Eukaryota; kingdom Metazoa; phylum Echinodermata; class Holothuroidea; order Aspidochirotida; family Holothuriidae; genus Holothuria; species Holothuria glaberrima. The sequence continues at coordinate 11,458 of WURT03033754.1, forward strand.
ATAGAAAAGTAAATGACTCTGGTAGGATGGTACACAATGATACAACTTCACAGACAAGTGAAAAAATTTACACTGTGGCCTGTTGGATCAATTTTATGCCCATCCCTAGGTGGGCCTGTATCCAGAGAGGAAACATGCAAGACCTTTCACAGCATCAACTAACCTACAACTACAGTACAGACCCAGGCCTCAGGGGTACATGATGCTACAAAAGAAATATCAAGTTTAGCCATCCCTAGTTGACCACTATTAGTCCACAATCTATCAAAGAACTTCTTGTGGAGCTGTCTTGACAGCAGTGAAGATACGGGGAATATTGTGTTTGAAAAAAAAATATCACAAACTAACACCAACACCTTTCCAAACATGAATCCCAAATAACTTACAACAGACCAACACAAATCTCAAAATCTCACGAAATATGGACAGAAAGAAGCAGTAATTTCCTCATTGAACCAGCTCATTATCGAACGATAAGCCTCGTCAACATGCAACATTTCTACTGCTGATATTCATTTCGGAAAGGCATTTACGACGGGTCATATTTACAATCATTATGCAATACGTGTTGCCCTCGCTCACACAAAGCACTTCCCATGACCCTGTCCTTCATACTCACAACAAGCTTACAGTATACCCACAAGTTTCCTTACTGTCTATGCTGTACTGTGGAATATAGCAGCTCACCCAGGGAGATTCAGGGCCATCTATCTCCCTGTGCCTACACAGAACAGTACAAATGTGGTAAATTATCTGCAGAATACTTGTATGTTCAATGTGGGTGAAGCTTATGGTTTGACTAGTAGCACCACAGGTTCGTTAAATTTTTGTTTCCTACTAGTGCCGAAACCAATAGTAGCAGTTGCCGAAGCACAAACAGTCTCTTTCACATCTTGCTGTTTCATAAGCAAAACAACCTGCTGAGGCCCAAGGGTTACAACTCGAATTATATACAGTAACTATAACTTTGTATATAGTATACCAGGGAGGTGATAATTACACCTCTTAGTATGCTAACTGTAGTTCAATACAGACAGTGTAGTAATGATTGTCAGTAGTTTGTTCGTATTTTACCAACATTTTGCACATGCTGTGAAATGCGTTTGTTATTGGTCTGACGTAACATGAAAAAAATGATTCGACTGGTGGATTTCAAATCAGGGGCGACGAAGGTGTTGTTTTGCATGCATAATAATCGTTTGGGTGAACAAATTTGTCAGTTGTTACAGAAATGTTAATTACTTGTTAATTAGTGCTCACTGAGTAGACTTTTTTTCCCAGTTACCTCTCTTTCATCAAAAGGGGCCTAATCGTTTGTACAACAGGATAGATTAAATAACCAGAATGCAAAAATACATTAAGGTTTCGATGGTGCATATATGTTTTATTCCCAATAATGCCATGTTATCACATTTCTTTCAGTCACTGGTAAAATGCTAACTTAAGGTGTTGGAAAAATACAGTTTTGTGTTCATATTTGATCTTGGGAATTCTTGGGAAATTTTGTGTTTTGACCTTTGCAGACCCCAGATGATGATCTTGCAAATTCTTGAAAATTTTTGCTTTTTGACCTATGGTGACCTGAGGTGAAGGTCTTGGGAACTCTTGGAAAATTTTGCTTTTTGACCTGTGGTGGACCTCAGGTTAAGATCTTGAGAACTCTTGGGAAATTTTCCTTTTGACCTCTGGTGACCCCAGATAAAGTCTTGGTTTTTAGAGTTTGACCCCTGGTGACCCCAGGTGACCTTTGACATCCACCAAAACTAATAGGGTGCTTAGTCTCATTGTAATTCATCTGAATACTGAAAAATAAAACCAAGCTTCTTACATCAAGATATGGTGTTAAACAAGGTTCCCAGAGTCTGACCCTAGTGACCCCAAATGAACTTTGACCTCCACCAAAACCAATGAGGGTTCCTCTCTAACCAAAATGCATCTACATACTTTGAATAATCAATCCAAGCTTCCTAACTTGAGATATCATTTTACAAGGTTTCCAGAGTTTCACCCCTGGTGACCCCAGATGACCCTTGACCCCCGCCAAAAACAGGTTTCTTGCTCTCACCATAACGCATCCACATACTACGTATGAAATCAATCCAAGCTTCCTAGCTTGAGATATCAAGGTAACAAGGTTTTCAGAGTTTGAACCCAGTGACCCCAGATGACCTTTGACCCCTGTCAAAAACAGTAGGGTTCTTCCTGTTACTATGAGGCATCTACATACTATGTATGAAATCAATCCAAGCTTTGTACCTTGAGATATCCTGTTAACAAGGTTTTTGGACTTTGACCCCTGGTGACCACAGATGACCTTTGACCCCCACAAAAAACAATACGGTCTCTTCCGCTCACCAAAAGGCATCAACATACTAACTATGAAATCAATCCAAGGTTCCTACTTCGAGATATCATGTTAACATTTTTCCAGTTTGACCTCTGGTGACCCCAGATGAACTTTGACTCCCGTCAAAAACAATAGGGTTCTTCTGCTTACACAGAAATGCATCTACATACGAAGTATGAAATCAATCCAAGCTTCCCAACTAGAGATATCATGTTAACAAGGTTTTCTGACTTTGACCCCAGTGACCACAGATGACCTTTGACCCCTGCCAAAAATGATAGGGTTCTTCCTCTTACCATAACACATCTACAAACTAAGTATGATATCAATCTAAGTTTCCTAACTTGAGATATCATGTTAAAAAGGTTTTCAGCGTTTGACCCCTGCCACCAGATGACCTTTGACCCCACTAAAACAATAGGGCTCTTCCTCTTACCATAACGCATCTACATACTAAGTATGAAATCAATCCAAGCTTCCTAACTTAAGATATCGTGTTAACAAGGTTTCCAGAGTTTGACCCCTGGTGACCCCAGATGACGTTTGACCCCCACCAAAGACAATAGGGTTCTTCCTCGCATTATGGGGCATCTATGTACCAAGTTTGACAATTGTCAGACTTTCCCTTCTAGAGATATTGTGTTAACAAGGAAAGTGTTTCAAACAGACACACACATACACACACCTACACACACTCATACAAACGTCATCATGAATGTATAGATTTCTCTTATCGAAACCAAAAGGTCTAACGAACACAATATTTCCGTTAAAAGGGATTTCTTGTTGTATTGCAGTGAGGCACAGATGTATGTGATAAATCAGAGTAATGGCTCTTTACAAAGGCATGGCTTGAACCCTTTAAAGACTGTTCGATCAACATAGCTAAGCTTGTTCACAAAAGGATTAACTGTTGCAAGAGTAGAGATAAGGTTCAACTTGGAAAAGGCCTAGTTGTAGGGTGATTTTGGCTAAAATCTTCCGTGCTGAATTCTAGCAGCATGTTGATGCAAGTAGCCTCCCAAACTGGAGCAGGTGACTAACTCATCCTCCCCCCTGGGGAAGACAATCTATAGATAACATATTGTGACAATCCATATGATCAAACTATCCTCAAGTTTTAATTAGTGTCATTCTTCTTCAAGCTGTGAAAACAAAACCCAGTCTTTAACAACAACTGCATTCACTACACGTTAAATTATTTAAGCCTAGATCATAGAAATTACTTAGAAAAAAAAAGAAATTATAACCAGAATGCAAAAATGCATTGAGGTTTCGATGATGCATATGTTTTATTCCCAATAATGCCATGTTATCCCATT
>WURT03033765.1:2545-15125 GCA_009936505.3 Holothuria glaberrima
AACGTAAAAATAACTGTCGGTACGGTTTTTATTTGTCTTAAATCTTCCCTCGACTTAAATAGAGATAATCACATTGTAGTGTGGGAGAATAAAACGGTTCGTTGTAATATTTCAAGGTCTAGTGACATGAAAATTACATAAATGGATATTTGATGTAAAAAGTATTAGCAGTCCAGAAAATAGCCGCAATTCCCATTAAAATTCATCAGATATTGACCATTTTACAGGGTTATTTCTATTTCACACTTGTATCGTGAATAAAAAGATGGACATACCATACCTGGCTCATGTTAGCCTTTGTTTTTTTTTTCAACCTTAATTTCAAGGACACTGGTAGCATTGTCATCAACTCAGGGTTTTATATGAAAGTTAAAATTCTTTCCTTGAAAAATATTGATATCACTCACCAAACTGTAAACTGTCAGATCAGTAGTTAAGAGATAATTTATATAGGGTAAACAAAAGAAATCTTAAAACTGTGCAACACTCCACATCACTATTTTTGCATAGGCAATGAGTTTCTTCAAAAAACATCAAACTTTGAAGACGTATATTTTGAGAACGGTAAAAGATATTGAAATAATTTCAAAGGACCTTTCATTGAAGGACTTAACTCTGTAACTGATAAGTGAAACAGCTATTTTTGGTGGCATGTCACCAGACCTTTAAGTTAGAAACTTACAATACTAAAACAAGGCGGCCTGCCGTTGATCGAATAGTTGGCATTCCGCCGGCTAGTGGATAAATTTAAGATATTCGACAAAGTAAGTTAAGGTGCACCTTCGACTATTGCAACCCTTCGTAATAAGCGCAAGGAACCACTGCCATTGGGGTAGGAGCTGAACACTTTTACCCATGCATATTTTAATGCAAAAAACTGTCCCATTCGGGAAGCAGTTTCTCAGCCACAGCCTGCCTAGTAGACTTATCCGTATTGCACTCATATAGTCGCATGAATTAGGAAAATTAAATATTAGTTGTGCATGGAAAAGACAGACAAAGTCAGTCTAAGTACTCAACTTGTGCATAGACTCAGTAAGTCGATTATCGAGTCAGACCAATCATAGCGTCTAATACCGGTAATCGGTAATCGGCGTCTAAAAACGGTAACCGACGTCTTACTCAAACAAATAATTGCGTGTGCCAAAAAACGTTATTTTGATAGTAACCGCAGACCCATGACTTTAATGACTGGCTGATGAAGTTTCTGCATTACGGTGTTTTTAGAGAATCCACCATTCTACGTGGCATTCAGTTTTTGCGATCGGTAATAAAGTGAATTGGTTGCAATAGTGAAGTGTGAATCGTCTTTGTCTTCTACCGTGAAAAGAAAGAAAACACAGAATGTTGACGCTGCACAGATGACTGCCTCACTAAGAAGGAGATTTCGTAAAGTGGAAATGACTCTTAATGTATTTCTTTATAACTGAGCTTGAAAAATTTAAACCGATACATTTATTACGTTCTAATTTTTACTCGGTATCGTTTCATGTTGCAGTCTGCGTGCACTATTTCTTCGACTCCGTCCCCTTAGTTATACCATAATCCACGCGAATATAAAGGACGTTTTTTTTATTTTGCTATCTTAGGTACAGACCACATCTGACAGAGGCTTATTCACCAACAAAAATCTACAAATTTCTCCCCAGAAAATGTTTAAATTTAAACATTCTCAATCAGATTCACGTGACGTTGAAGCCATGAAAGGTATTATAAAATGCATAAGAAAACGAGCAGCAACTTTGACAAATGACCAGTTTATGAAATTTCAATCTTCGGGTCACAAAAATTACTCTCTTAACTCTAAACGATACCGTATTCCTTAAATAAGAAACAACTCTTTGACCTAGTAAGTATACCCATTGTCTTTATATAATTTCAACATCAAGATACTCTATCAACCACCGTATCCATATTTGACACCTGTATTGCTAATAACTTGGAAATTAGTAACGAGGTTTCGTTCGAAACTCGTGAATGGCATTACCCTTTGTTTCGGCGCGTTATTTGATACATCAATTAAGTCGGTAACTCAAAGGTAGATGTAATTACCTATCTAGTTTGCACTTCTTTAGCTAGTGCTTGTGGTTTTTCAACACTTGCTGTGTAACCCAGAATAAGGTCAAAGCTGTTGGCATGTCTTGCCGTGGGAGGAAATAATTTGTTTTTCAGGTAATCAGAGAACTGCAATAAAAACAAACCACGGTATCCAGGTAAGCAACCATACCGTTTATTTAGTCGTCAAATTTCGGTGAAGTAAGTCTTTTTTGCCTCACAATATCACAAAATAAAGCGGTTTCTAAAACATAAGTTACGAGAAGATAATATGTACTACCATAGGACAGTACAAAGGGGCAGGATAAGAGGAAATAATTGTCCTTTCATTAAGAGGATTTTGCCGTTTCATTTTTGCTTAGTTATGTAAAGTTGCAAATGTTTATCAAATCGATGAAGGTCAGGGCTGACGTGCAAGCGGAAACCGAAGGCTTGTGAACACATGCAGCCCTGGCATTGCCTCGAAATTGGGCTTACCTGGTATCAAATTATTGTTCTAAACATTGACCTTGATATTTTGATCATTGAATGATCAACAAATTGATCCTTAATTATTTCGTTGTGAATTATTGATACTTTAATCATTGATATTTTGCTCATTGATTATTGATCTTTTGATCATTGGATAAATAATCATTGATCCTTAATTATTTCATTATAAATTATTGATACTTAAATCATTGATCGTTTGCTTATAGATTATTGATCATTTGGTCATTGATTATTTGAAAATGAATCACTGAATCTTACTGCATCATATCATTGAAAACTGCATCAAGGCCAGTCAGTGGCAGATATTTGTAGCTACAATATGCTGTTTTGATAACTCTTATTGAGGTAAGCGGACCCTGGGTATATATATAACTTAAAGACATTAAATGTCTTTGGAATACTGTACTAATACAGACAAAACATTAAGAAACAGGAAAAGAATTCAAAAATAGTGTTGTTCATTTTTCAATCTTATTGACAGCAGTTTCTGTATTCTAATGTATATTTCTTTCTATTTTGTCCTGACATCGTGCATACAGTGTTTTACAGTGTACTGACCAGTGAGTTGTAATTGCTAAGTTACAACGTACAAGGCTACATAGTTAAATTATTTTCTTTTAATTAAATGAGTAAATTTTAACTTTATTTAACTGAAAAACGTAGCTTCAGAAATAGGAAGCTAGTGTAGGTTACAAGTGAAAATATCCTAAATGAAGTTAATGCCGTGACTAATATGACAGTTAAGCAGTCATTTGAGCTCTCTACGACAATCACCCTTTTAAAGCATTCGAATTTAAATCCACGATAACAAAAATCCCATTTTTATTGCACGTTTTACATCTGTGATTAAGTAGATTTCCAAGATTTAAATAATATTTGACCAATGATTCTTGAAAAATGTCCAAGAAATGCAAATCGCTGATAAAGATTTACCACATTGTTTATTTGTTAATGGAAGTAAGCAAGCCTTACATTTAAAGTTCTGGTGACATGCCAGAAAAAAAGGCCTGATTTGACTCCGCAGTTAAAGAGTAAGATTCCCCATGGAAAGACCGGTTAGAATATTTCTTTTACTGTTCTCAAGACATACCTCTTCAAAGTTTGAATGTTTCTGAAGTACCTCATCGTCTATGCAAAAGTAATGACGATATGTAATGTTGCACCGAGATGACATAGCTTTTGTAAACCTATATTAAATATCTCTTAATTACTCATCAGATAGTTTAAGTTTTGTGAGACATACTGATATTTTTCAAAGACACAATTTTACTTTCAAAATAAATCCATCGGGACATTCTTATGTAACGACTGTCCTTGAAATGAAGGTTGAACAAACAAAGGATAACATTAGCCAAGTTTGGCCAGTCCCTCTCTCGACATAGCTCATGTTTATTCATGATAAAAGTGTGAAATAGAAATTATCCTTTATTTAATGGATTTTGATGGATATTGTGGCTATGTTAAAGGTTTTAAATACTTCTCACACCAAGTATCCAATTATGACATTTTCATGTCACCTGATCTTTAACAGGTCCGACGCCAGGCGATTTTTACCCCATAGCCTCAGAGATTTAGCGCATAGTTTGTTTCAAAAGCACATGGCCGGGACACGTTCAATTTTCCTATAAAGCACCTGACCAATAAACCCAACTTTTTAAATCCTAAGCTGAGGGTTAATGTGCCAGTTGGTCTTATCCTTGATTCGTGCACAAAACATTGACATGGTTCATAAACTTGGGAAACTCTTTTGTACAAGATGTTGTTGTAACTGGTGATACCAGGGTATTTCCGGAGTTTTGACAGTGTATTGTCACCATGCCAAACATCATGCTTTATTGATGTTTCAATGATTTATAAAACTCCTGGTCCTGAAAAAATAATCTTTGGTTCTTCCGAAATCTCCAAGAGCAAAAACTAAAACGTGGATTGAACCGGTGCATGGCCCAAGCCCGCTGATTATAAGGCTTCGATGTATATAAGACTTAATTTACCCATACATAAAAAAATGGTATACACAATCACCCCAACCTGATTTTTGAAACATTAATACATCAATTGAACCTATAAAATGCGATTTTCACTGCCTTCTGAGTTACTTCCAGCAAGACTCCATTGCAACCACTAATGATATCACACACTGTATACGTATATGTAGTGGTGGTATGTTCTCATCTGTCTACCAACAGTCTACTACACTAAACCCTTTTGTCTAAAGAAATTGTAAGAACCCACCTTTGAAGAGTTTCATTAATTCACCAAAGAACTATAGATAAGTAAATGTGTCTATATATTACCTTTGAAGGTAATTGAGAAATGAAAATGCAAAATAAGTTTCTACTGCAACAACAAAAATTAGTGTATGTTCTTTTTTACTTTTCATGGTATGTTATTGTACATAAAATTTGCCTAGATAATTTGTTGTTCACGCTATCCTACTTAACATTTCTACACAAATGTTATTCTTTAATTTTAAATTTCATCACTAGTTTTGTCAACTGTATATATTGCATTCTTATATCAAACAATAACACGAAAACTTTGAAGGCGCGTGATGCACACGTTTAGATGATATGTATACAAAATGGATGTACACGTTATTATCGAATAAACATTTAATTTTGAGTTCGATACTTAACTGCTTAATATCCCTGAAAAACTGCGTAAAATCGGTTGTTGCTCGAAATGTAGGGCTATTTTAGCCTATTTACAATACAATCGAGTTTGTTTTATTTGATCTTTTTCGAGTCCATGAAACTAGAAAACTTACCTTTGTTGCACTTAAAAACTGCATGTAGAATTCTTCGCAACTAGTACTCTCTTAAAATGCCCAATTAAAATAGCCGTACTTGCAGCGTTGATAGGTCTATATATATATATATATATATATATATATATATATATATATACATACGTACATACATAGAAGTACTACCTGTGACAATAATCGGGCTTATACTGACCGAATAAAACCAAAATCACTCCACTTTAATACATGGCAAGGAATTTTAAACGCAAAACCCTTCATACTATATCATAAAGCTTTACCACAATTACCTCTGGTAACTGCTACAAACGAGCAAATACAAACAGATGGAGTTATTTTAGTGTAGGCTAAGTACCTCTATTACTGCACCATTTTGTGCTAACTAAATACTCTATTAGTAGGCTACTATTTACGTTTTTTGTTATTTTGGAATAGATTTACATCCTAATGATGGACATTAAGAAGAGTTCATGAAAGGTTCTTAATCTACTCAAGCTATTTAAACATTTCGGAAAATGTTAGTCGGCTTTTGACAGGTAAAACCATTACAGCATCGATTGGTACAATTGTAGTATCGCCCACCCAGTAAACGGAACTTTAAACATTGCACGGTACAGCACTTCCCTGCAGGTGGTAAGTATACTAAAAAAGGCACCGTTACGCAGCTTTAATAGTTTATAAAGTACAGTATGCGTATAGCCAGCATAGTGGATGAGAAAAGATGCTCATTCGTGGTTGCAATGACAATCTTAGAAGTAAAGAAAAGTCTAAAATTGTAGATGGCATTGATTAATTGACATGTCGTTAAGACCCCCGACCCCACCACTCCCCCATTTAGCACATCGCTGCATGCTATCGTATTCATGTGTTAATTTGTTTCCAACCTAAATTCTTACGACATACTAGTAAAGAGAATGTTAAATAATAAACCTCTGTGAAGACACACTAACGAAAAATGTCAATGCATGGATATATAATGAACGAAAACTACCAGAATGAACATGCTGAAGGAAGAATAGCCCAAAATAAATGCGACTGCTTTTTTATTTTTTTGTTTATTTATTTATTTATTTATTTTTATTTATTATTTTTTTGAAGCTAAGCAATTTCCCTGTGTCCACTTTACTGCAGTGTATAAATATATCATATTTTACTATTAATTCTTTTCTGCAAGATGTGAAAAAGTTCTACAACAACCCTAACTGATGTTTGACAACATGCAAAATATGGCTAGAGTTGAAAGAAAGCCTATGGTGTTTTCTGTGGCTTGTTCGGTGAGCAATTGAGTTACTAATTTATTCATTTATATTCAGCTGTAGTTCCTGTCTGCTATGTGCGTCCTAAGATAGCCTACACTCCTGGTTTTATGGATTCTGGATTCTCAAGTTAAGATCCTAAAGATAGTTCACAATTATTCTTCAATCAAGTATTAACTAAATTGTGAAATTTGTGATAATAAGTTAAGGGGCCTGTACGGTATTGCTGGAGTTGGAGGGAGAAACACTCTTTACATATTCATGCCGATGAAAATTAGCCAATCAAAACTTTTCTCCCTGTTCAATTCAGAAAAAATATCAGCCAAATATTCAATCGAATAATGTCAACATTTAGATGGAATATTTGAAAGCTTTCTTACTTCAACTTTATATTCAATAAAGATGCTATAATCGCCACGCATATAATGCACTTGCCTTTTACCCTCGGTCAAATTCATGTAAACAGAGTGTTTTGGACAAATGGAATACAAAACAGTGGTCCAACATTCTCAGATTTTCCATGCATGCAAAGCTCTTCTTGCCTGCCCATGTATAGTCCAAAATATAGGCATTTGCTGTGCCATAAATATCCTTTACTTGTAGTATACGAGCCGTCATATTTTCCTGCTCTGATAAATGCAGCCAATAAAATGCTTTACTTTATTTTGTACTTCACTATTTTTACACTCTGCTAGTGACAGTTCCCCTTCAAAAATTTTATAGGTTTGTGTAAATTTAACTATTTCTCAGAATTTATCCCATGGACTGACTTCACTCAATCCACCATGGAGCTACTACGAATGGAGTGAAAGCAGCATATTACCCTTTGAAGTTATCATCAGTTCCGACATTCCAAAGCTCAAAACCTCATTAGCTGCTACAAAGGGGTTTAATCCGGGATTACCAAAGGATAAGCGACAGTTATAGCAAGATCTTTCCCTATATACCGTAATAATCTTCACACGGCCTTGCTGATGTTTTGGCGTAATTTTTAAGTTAGAACTGAAGTGATTTGCAAGAATGCGCACTCGTGTGCACATATGCCGTCCATTTTATATAACTAAGTAGGGTAAAGCTTCGTGCTAAGTTACGTTTTGTTATTAGGAAGGACCCGGAAAAGTAGGAAATTTAACTGTAAAAAGTTTCTTTGTTTTCAAAGCCACAAAAATACTGTCAATAGGAAATTAGCGGTATCGTTGGAAATTATTGTAATTTTTTTTCATTTTGGGGACGTTTGTAGCTATTGAGGTGATTTTAGACCGCCCATCTTTTTCTACCGAATGCGTTGTGTATTTTAATAAACTGCTCATTATCTTTTGCAAAACTCCTTTTAATTTTTTGATGAGTAAACTTGGATAACCGTCGATCTTTTTAAACGAGCAAAGCTTTGGGCTCTTGTTTGTCGGAACAGGCGACATAACTTCAAACAGATTACGTGGGACAATAGGACAATGAAACTGAGGTTAAGAAGTCAACGGGATTATAAAAATGGTAAGAATATGATTAAAGGGTAACAATGGGGGTCGAAAATAATACAAAGTAACAATCACTTTGCTTTTACTCCATTCGTGGTAGCTCCATGATCCCACACAATTCTGGCCTTCAGAGCTATATTTAAGACCTTCATAACAGTTCTTGAAATAGTGATCTTGCATGTATATGAGACATAATTTGTACATATACATTTCATCTTTTTGGATGGGATTTTTCTTTGTTCATTTCGATTTTTTTTATTCGAAATATTGTATTTTTCGATGTCTTCCCTCCTTTCCTTAATAGCAAGTCTGTAGAACACATGTATGTTGTAACTTGGTCTCAGGCCAAGTCACCTTAGTATGCACTTATATTCCTATATGCCCTAACAGTGTAACCTCCTCTAACGCCATCGTAGCCAATTTCATTTAACTTAATCTCCACACTAATCCGAGGATTTGTTACGGAGATTATATACTAAAACAATGATATCGTTTGCAGTGAATGAAATTAAATTCACCATAACTTTTTTGGTTCTGTACACTGCTTACAATCATATAGATTGCCTGAGTGTATACGTTTCCATACACGAAACCAGCAGAAATTAAGAAAATTATTACAAAGTGGAAGATATATAAAAGTAATCGTCACGGGTAGACCTTCTAATCAATCTTTTATTCCAATAGGTATTGTAATTGAGCAGCATTTAGTACAAATTATGTGGTTTTTTTAGATAAAAATGTAGGCCTAGTCGGTTTCAAAGTTTAAATTTTTCAGTTAGGAACTCCAAACAGGTATGAAAGGCGAACTTTTCTTTCATATATATATGGATACCAACGTTCTTTACTATACCGACATGTGTCCCTGCTATAAGACATTGTTCTTAACGTTATACCATACAACAGGGTATAAAATTCACACAAGCGACTGGCGATTCACCCCGAAGCAGCCATAATCGCCCTCATAAAAACCCGGAAAAGTGCTGAAAAATACAGATTGCTACAAAATCGCCCACTTACCCCCTCGTAAATAATTGAAGGCAAAAACTATAAAATTAGTCACGTAGAACCCCCCAAAGAAACCCCGTTAACTTTTGTGTGGTGATTTTTTTCTCAAAACATTTGAAGAGATCCTCTCTATAAAAATAAATAAAATACGTAATTTGTCATGAACAATCAAATTATATATGCGTACATTTTACCTAATGCGTCTTTTCACAAGTTTTTTTTTTTTTTTTATCCGAATAAACAATTCGATTTTAATAAAACTAGATAGGAGCATAGTCTGTTCTACCAACCTGACTTCAAAAAGCTGATTAAATAAAGTTTTTACTCGTTAGTGCAAAATGAAGCTGGGATTTCTTTCTTTTATGACAATTTTACAGTTGGATTTGAGCAGGCATTAAACCTGGCATCGCTCACCTTCTCCATCCCCCCTTAAATACATGGGGAGCCACTGCCCAGACAGCTGAAAAAACACCATGGCCCTCACTCAGGAAACCAGTCTCCCCCCTCCCCAACAAATTTTATCCTGTCTACGTCACTGGATCTGAGAAGGAAGTTTCACTGGACAACATAGCTGTCTATCTGTACATGTGTTATTGCTGTGGTAAAATTTGTTTGTCAAGTTTCATACTCGTACAAAGGCAGCCGGTGAAAGGTTTTTCTATCCGTCTAAAAAACCAGGTCATAAATCTTGTTACTCAATCAACAATATCCTATAGACACGGCAGAGAGCAACAAAAACTGATGTTAAATGACTATAAAACAAATATTTTTATTCAAATCAGCCGTACATACTATACAGAAATACTGTAAATGGCACAGTTCCATAGGGCTTTACGTAAAACGACCTGCATCCAAGTGTACAAACATTCATAACATTTTGTAGCTTAAAGGGAGAATGCAGTCACGCCCAATTTGATCTGTTGGTTTAGTGAAGTAGTCTACCCTATTTCATGAATGGCTCTTGAGAATCATGTGACAATGTTTTTCTCATTCAGTCGTGCAATTTACGAGGAGTAACTCCTTGGTTTACCTTGAATATGAAATACGTAACATCTGGAAAATCATGAAGGATACTTGGGAGAAAAATAAGAGGAAATTTTTGTGAAATTTTACTATTGTTTCAAAATAAGTTTGGGAGACAGCTTATGCCCTTTAAGAAACATTTTATTGGTTCTTGTAGGAACTTTATTGCGGTGTCCATTATAATAGTTTCTTTAACAGAATCTCATTTAAAGGGGCTCATTGAGTTGATATCAATTATTTTTTGACGAGCAATGTTTCTAATTAGCCTCATCACTCACATCACTTCCTTTAGTTACCAAAAATGTGAGAAATTCTAGTTTTGGTTGACAGGGTTTGCATATGTTTAATATACCTAATGGTAAAAAAGTGTCTGGTCACAAATTGGTACTAAATAATTTTAATCATTAATTACCTTATCATTACCAATTCAGTTGTGTGTCAGATGTGCAGAATCTCTTAGTTTGACCATTTACCATCAAGATGTTAGTCAAACTCAACAGGTGTGAAAAATGAATTTTGAGAACCAACTCAATATGCCCCTTTAACTATGTCGATAGTCGCACATAAACGTTTTGGAGATTGTATATGCTGAGTCAGCGATTTGAAGGAGTGTCATTACGTTAACTGTCTGTTTTTGGTCTACAATGTCGGTATGTAGGCTACGAGGAAATAACAGTGTGATGTCAATAGCATTAATGCTGCTATATGTGTAGCGTATTCTAGCAAGGATTATCTTGTTATGTTGAGCTGTGAGAAAAATAAAGATAACAGTCAGCAAAAGTGATCATGCCAAATACGCCGATGTTGAATGGAGGAAGCATTCCGGGATTTGTTGGAATAAAATAATATCCCAATAAAAATAAGTGTGTCTCCGGAAACATCTCACTCAGAATTTTATGTTATAACCGCCATCAGTATGTTAAATGTTGGAAAGCAATGCTCTGAAGGTAAATGCCGTACGGGACCGTTTTCTCAGGGAGGGCTATGATTTTTGCCCAACTCCATAGTCTGGAGTATAGGATTTAACTGTCCAATTTTCCGCCCGACTGAGACAACATTTCTGCCCGATTTAGTCAGGCTTCTGACAATTGGGGGCGGCCGCCCCCAGTCCCCTCCTGGCCCGTACGACCACGTTTGTAGGAGAAACGTATAACGGATTATGTGTTACAACAACAAGTCGGTGGCTTTCCAATTTAACAGTTTAACTCAAATTTGAGATCCTTTCCAACTACTGGTGTAGCTACGGGGGGCGTGGGGGCGACAGCCCCCAAGAAAGCCTGTCGCCCTCCCACTCGTCCCCCCCCCCCTGCCACTGAGATTTTGAGTGTCCAAAAAATTACATCATGTGCAAAAAATATATCACTGGTCTGAATGGTCTCGAATCCCCATGATGACTACTGATGCAAAAGTGCAAAATTTCGGCGCGCTTCGAGCGCATTTGTCGCATTACACACTCCATATTTTAAAACCATTATTAGGGCAATAACACATTATTGTGACCAAAGCTCATTTACGACAAAAGTACATCTTCGACCTCTGCAGGGACTCTGCATCAGTACAGAATCTTAGAGTAATGTAATAACACGAGGAGCATACACGGTAACATTCGTAGCATGTATTTGTCGTTACACATTTTTTTACAAGTGCTATGCCTCAGCAAAAATATCACACATTAATGATAATTTCTAAGCATGTGATTATTTTAAAGATTTGACATTTGCATCTAAGTTACCATACCTTAAGAAAACAATTTCAGAGGGAGGAGATACCCCTCCACTTAGATAACACACCTTTTTTACAGTCAATCAAAAGTAAAATTGCAAAAGTTTTCCAATACATGATTAGTCCAAAAATTGACTAAAGATAGCACCATTTAACGTCTAAGCTATCTTAAACGAACAAAAATTTCTCAAAGGAGAATACCCCTCCCCTTAGACCCCTCCCCATAGACATCACCTGCACAAGGTGAAAAAGAAAGTATTCGCTCCTTGTTAAAACCAACCCTAATGCGAATATGCACATTTTACACAGACTTTCTGGGTGTATCTGGGGTGGGCTTACAGTATTATCTTCTATAGTGCCCCCCCCCCTTCCATCACCAACCTCTGCTCGGCGACACTGCGCAGATTTGCCGAAAAGTGTCGATGAATTTTGTCCCTAAAAACGACATTTTGACCCTGAAATCAACATTTTGTTTGCTAGGGGAGGAGGCTGCCGCCCTCAGACCAGCTTCATGCACCTGTGAGATTAAGTCAACTATGTGGACAATAATTCTTATTCTGTAGTTAGTTTAAGTCGCTAACAAAGTAAACGGAGACTTTCCTTGGCACTACAAAGTGTTGGCTTGGGATTTTTATCGGAAAATAAAGGACTGACCGATCATCTTGTCACTATATCTCGAGACAGTATGTTTAAAATACCCTTCATGAGACACTATTGAGAAATAACCCGAATTAGAGTAAAATAGGAAATAATATGTTACTCAAAGGACCGGTTTTGCGCATGATACC
>WURT03033776.1:0-15125 GCA_009936505.3 Holothuria glaberrima
CCCGGGAGCAGGATTGGGAGCGATTAGTACACCCCTGCCTCGTTAACCTCTGGGCACTAGTCGAAAAGAGAAGGCGACTCTCGCCGGTGTTCAACCACGCTCATTCTGGTATAGGGTTGTTAATGAGCCAATTGGCTTCCTGAACCTCAAACGTTAAACTAATACTTATTTAAGACATTCATTTGCCTTTTTGCTTTCAAAACGACTGAGCAGTGATCAGCACTTCCGCCACAATATTTTAGCCTCCATGAGGAGTCACCGCGCCATTTTAAGTTTGGGAGTCTATGCTTATAACGTCTTTGACTGAGATGCCTACAGTGACCCCCAATCATTCATTTGGCGTGCCCCTTCGGCGGACTGCTTGCCTCCCCACTTCAAGAAGTCGCCAAAGTTGACCTATGCCCACATCTCGGTCGACGAAATATACTGGACACACCAACGACTTTCATTGATTGTGCTTTGTAGGCATCATGGAATTATGATGTTCCCTGATTAATATATTTTTTTATGCAATTTCTGACTCTTTCAGATTCCATCCTCCGACGCGACGAAAGAAGCTTATTCAAAGTAACATGTTACAGGATTCAGTTCACAAAAGTTTTCTCTATCAGGGCGTGACCGCATTTCCAGTGCTAGGTCATGACGTCTATTTCTGCGCTACTGGAAATTTGATGACGTCGCCAATCACGTGATCTCTTATGACGGCACATGTAAGCTCCGCCATTGTTATGAAGTGTGAAGTGCATAGCTACGCCGTCAATTCCCTATTGGATTTTCGAACTGTTTATGTGTCGGAAATTTACACGCTTGGACGTTACTGGATCATTTGATCGTTACATTTAGAGACTACTTCCATTTTGACTCTTGACACGTTGATATTTTTGTGAAATTTGGGCAATGTCTGCAGCCGGCAATGTTGAACAGGTTTGTGCCTACTTCGGGCTTGACGTATGCAACATTTTGTGTGGAAGTAAACCTTTTGTTGCTATTGCAGGCGCATGGTAAAAGTAAGCTTAGGCTTGTTTGTATACTGGATGCATTGCAAGGTTGACACAACGACTTCGCCGCAGTTGCAATACACAAATGCTGTGTTACATGTGTACTGTGTATGGTATGGTATTAATGTAAATTGTTGGATGTTGTGACAGTTGCGGATTGTACTGATGTACACAGTCTCTTATGAATTAAGTGTCAGTTAAGCCCTCAAGTATTGATAAGAGACTGGGCAGCCATGGCATTTTTTCAGCCTAATTTATTGTTTGGCTAGCCCTAGCCTAAGGCCTACAGTATGTGTATAGGCCTACTAAGGGTGACCGTCGAGAGCGCACCTAGCATAACATTGTACGCTAACAATCTTGTATGATAGATTTCTTAAGTGCGCATTAGGCTATACGGTCACCCCAATATACCAACAGTGTGAAACACATTTTTTTTTATTGTAGCCTATTTTTCAGAATTTATCAAATTGTAATTTGTAGGCTAGCCTAGGCTTACTTCGTTTTTCTTTCACATACAGTACGAAGACCAAGTCTTTCATAGGGCCTACAGCATTGAAATAACCTCACAAATGTTATTAAGATAACGGTGAATACACTTTAATATGTTTCACTCTAGTATTGGTAGACGTACAGTAGGCTGTATAATAGTATACAGAAGTAGCTCACTCCTCGGTCTGTCAGCACTAACTTGGCCTAACTTAACTGAACCACAATTTATATGCCTTTTTCTTTATTTTACCTCTTTTCAATACACACAAATGTTCCAATCACGGTTTAAGATCAGATGTGTAGTAGGCTCAATGATGATTCATTTGCACCATAAATGTCGGATCTTGTACCATATCTTGCCGGTTAAACAGCATAACATAACAGGTTAAAGGGCTAAGGAGGGCCAAGGCCCCATAAGATGCCCTGTAGTCCAAAACCCCAAAACTAAAAGCAAACAAACAACCAACACCCAGCCAGTCCAGTAACAACTAGATTCTACCATAGTCATGGAAAAACTTGTCAATGTTAACCTTAAAGCAGTGCATTGGTGTGGAGTTAACAACCCACTCAGGCAGACTATTCCACTTATTGACAACTCTATGAGAGAAACTGAACTTCCTAATGTCTAGCCTTGCGAAAGGCTTCACCAGCTTCTTACAATTGCCTCGAACACAAGAATTACTTTAAACCTTTAAATCTACAAGCTAACAAAGGATTCCTTTCAGAAAGAAACTTGTAAACCTGGACCATGTCCCCCCTAATCCTTCTCAACTCCAGGGTTATTAGCCCAAGATGCTTAAGTCTAAGGTGATAAGGTAGATTTTTCACCTTAGGTATAAGGTGTTTGCATCTAAGAGGCTAGTTCGTAACATTCAGTAGAAAGGAGTGGCTTTATTTTGGATCTTTTTTGTCATAAAAGAGAGTCATTCTCAAAATTTTATTACCTACTTATTTAATAAATGTTGAAAAATCCTTCCAGAAGGGTTATTTTGAGAATGACACTTCATCCACTATTAAAATAATCATAAATGTGAACTTGAAATGTTACACATCCCTTCTTGTGTAATAATTGAGTCCAGTTTGTACTAACCGGCAGGATCTGGGACAAGATAAAAAATGTCTTCAAAATGGGAACATTTATTGGCCATCAAAGTGGTTTAGACTAACGTGTGCAACCGTCAGTTATCTCTTTTCTTAATTTTTATGGCATGCCAAATTGGAGTAGGCCGAGGCCAGTGTACAAATAAGAACATTGGGTACTAATTTAGAATCGGTGACTGGAAGTGATGAAGTATTACAACTTAAAGCTTACTTAAAATTTCAGTGACAAGTTAAGTTTCAAAAGATCCAACATGAAGATGCGTAACAAGATCTGTTGGTGGTCAGTGGGATTGGAATGCTTTACACTGCAAGAATACAAATGCGATACACTGTTGATGTATTGCGAGTACTTGCCCTAGGCCTAAGCGATTGCGAGTCGAGCATTCCTACAATTAAATAAATTTTAAGTACAGACTTATTATAAGTACAGACTAACTGCGTATACGTATGTAGTATCTAATAATAATAATAATTTGTTCTTATATAGCACTTTACACTAACGATAAGTCTCAAAGCGCTTCACAAATATTACCCCAGATCAATGTTAAATCATCCCAGAGACAATCCCTCCAGTGCGAAGCAGCTCTAGCGGCGCTTCCCAATGACAGTTCACCTCACAGGTTCCCATTTAACCCCTGGATGGAGAGAAGCAGTTGAGATAAAGCATCTTGCCAAGGACACAACATAATGACCAAGGTGGGATTTGAAACGGCAATCCTTAGATCACAAGTCCAATACCTTAACCATTAGGCCACCATGCTCTCTTCTAAAGCATACCCCTCTAGGTATACCCTAGGGTACATAAACCCTAATGCACTTATCAATTGAGTGATACACTCCACAACCCCCGGGCATTGTCAGTCATATGTGGGTCATTGACCAACGATGGTGTGACTCACGTCTGTCATTGAACCAGCATTGTCAGTTGTCACGTTGACTAAGGGGTTAGTCATATTGCCCGAATTGTCCGCCACTGTTGTGACCAAGGGGTGGGTCATTGAGGGTCAATTGTTACACTCTGTTTAATACACTTTGCACAGAGATTGCTCCTCGAGAGTGATCATGGCATGGACGCACATTATTTGCTCAAAAATCCCTGCGGGCATTTCACACGAACAACTTGGTCCAAATTGTAGGCCTATGCAACAATCGTTATGTTGACTAGATAACACACAGTATGTACGCAACATATGTGATGTGGAAAAATCACGCCTGGAAGTGGAAGATACACTTTCAGCCACTGGCCTTCTCAGCCTTTTTATTGTTAACATACACTATCAGTCGGGCAAATAAAGAATAACTTAAGAATCACACCCACAAAGTTTACCACAATATTAGCTAAGTTTTGTTAATAGATACTGACCAACTTCCTTGTCCTTGGAACCATGCTTTCGCACCAGGTACCGTGTACAGTACAGGCCATATGTACTAATTACAAAACTTTGCATGCTTCGTTTGCTTGTATGCTAAGTATGTAAAGTGTTTCACTAGTTTCCTCCATGTCAATCAAAAATCTGTTGATGTGTAATCAAGGCTTGAAGGCCCGCCGCCCACCAGCCAGTGATGCTGAGTAGCTTACTGTATGCAAGAACAGGAAGTCCTTTGCATCTTTGCAATTCCCTTCTGTCTATGTACATTTTGCAGTGGTGCAGGAAGCTGCATGTTATGGGTAAATACACCTGTATATGTTATGCTTCAGACTACACAGTATACAATTCTGCACTGACGGCAGTGATATTCGGGTGCTGGTAGTTCGACGTTCAAATGATGAATATTCAGTACTTATTTTTTTCCGAATTTCGCCATGAATTCTTGCGGAACTGGTTGCTACCATACATTTTGTATTGGATATCATGGAGGTGTATCCGATCGTCAAACCGGCACATGTACCCTCCGTGTAAACTGTTAAGGTACCATCAGGGTAACTGAAATTTTGGTCATAAGTCAGTGAGGTCTTTTAAAGTCATGTGATGCTTGTCCTAATACATACTAAAGTCAAGGGACCCTGGTTGTAGGTTTGAGCATCAGCACCATTGGTGCCCTAGTTCTCATTTTGTCCGTCAATTTGGTGACTCACATGTCCTTCAAAATCGCAAATTGTACATCACTTCTGTGACTGAGGGGTATGTCTTTAGCATGAAGTTGTCAGTCAAGGGAGTGACTGAGGGGTACGTCATTGACACATTTTGTCATTGAAGTTGTGGACAATGACTGAACATGTCTGGGGGTAGGGGGTGCGTCATTCAGTTGATAAGTGCATAACCTTATCTCTATGTGTACCACGTGTATAACCCTATCCGTATGTGTACCACGTATATAACCCTACCCGTATCCGTATGCCTACCACGTATATAACCCTTTTCCTATCCCTAAGCATACAATGATATGTTACATCTGGTCACTGATTCTAAATTAGAGCCAATAGCACAAAATATGTTTGTGAGTTTTTGCAGTACTTCGTAGTGATATATTGTAACAGAAAGCAAAATGAAAACATGAAACTTGAGAAACTAGGCCTACAGGAAAATTGACATGTCTGTAATTGACATACATATGAAATTTTTAAAGATTTTATTTGTAATCCTGTCGCTCAGATTAGTCTACCAATCAGAAACTTAAACGGATATGTATTTGGATGTGATATGGCTTAGTTAAATTGGTCTCAGAACCAGCAGAAGTGTATTGTCTTCACAGAGACAATGTATTTAAGAAGATAAAGGTGATAACCCCCTCTCAGTCTAAAAGCAGTGTGGTTAACAATGAAGGCATTCAGGCAATTTAATGAAACAGGCTTTTTCTCATATACAGAATTGAAGTTATTTACATTGAGGCTGTGGCTTAATTTTTTTTTTTTTTCGTGGGGAGATATTATAAAAATAAGATATCGTTGAGGCAGTTTCCCAGCTTCACCTGTGATTTCACCCTAGGGACTAATATGGTCTTTCACACAATATCTCTAGGTTGAAAAGTCAAGTTGAAAGTCATTTGATAGATTATAGAGAGAAAAAAGTATTAAGGACCTACTGTAGTACTCCTATTGCTCAAATTTCATACTCAAATATGGAAGAGTTCAGGAAATTTTCTAATTTGAGGAAATTGGAAGTCTAGAGCAAATTCCTCAGTAAATCCATTTTGTTAGATAAAAAGTTTTGTAGTGGTCATGGTGGGTGAAATGGCTAAGGGTGGGTGAAGTTTGGGGTTTTTCTGGGACCTTTTTACAAAAAATGTAAATTTCTACGGCATGGACATACTTGAAGAGCCTGAAAAACAGAAAAGGATAGCACCCTTTTGCACCTAGGCCTCCTCCTAATGTCAAAAGTTTTCTCAAAGGGAGCCTTCCCCAGGCCCACAATCCTGGACAACACAGTTTCAGGAAATTGCCCCCTACTTGACTTACATTTCTGTGTACTGTACATGGTATGGTCTTGTGATTATTGTCTGTATCGGGTTGAATTTTAGTTTTTAACATCTCCCAACCTTTCTTTCTAAACTGGTGTGGTGCTGTTACTGTAAATAGTTGGCAATTTATCACATTTCAATCACATTTTTGTTTCAACAGGTGAATAAGCACCTCCATTTACAAGTACAGTACCCTCAATTGGCAATATCAACAAAGTTGTAATAAAAAGACTTGTCCCACAATCATGAAAGTTTTGAATTTCTGCACAATCACATTATTCATCAATAGATTACATACAGGATTTCTACTCCTCATGTACCTAGGCTAAACTGACAAAATAAAGAGGACTAAATGCTAACTAACTGTAGATCTTTTTATGGAACATTGTGCAATTGGAAGAAATAGGCGGGATAAAAATGGCCCTGAACTAAAATTTCCAACAGGTGACCTACCCTGTATCACTGTCCGAAATGAGGCACACACACATGCACAATGCAATACATGTTACTTTTTGACTGTGTATGAAAGTTGTTACCATTGCAGGTGCATGTATCCTAACAACAATTCACAGAGAGATTTTTGAAAGATGTCAAAGAGTCTACAGTACTAAGTTACCCTTTTAAAATCAGAAAATAGTACCGAATAATTCCAACAAATTATCATACAAAATCATGTGCGTTTGCATGTTCTCACTCGGAAGTCCAAACATCTGCAGATTTGCCATTGGCCCATTTATCTCTCATGATAACTTTAGACTTTCATACTTAAAAAATTTGCAAGTATGCACACTTTGTACCAGTATTCTATAGTGGGTAACAAGAAATCGGACATATTTTCCATATCTGTATGTTGCATACATAAGAATTTGTTCACCCAGGTAATAGGCCTATGGATATTTAAGTTATGTACACAGGCGGATGAAATGCTTTTTTTTCTTAATTCAGCACTGATGTATTAAAACTGTATTAGTAGGTCATTATTAGCATTAAGTTGCTATATGTTTGACACAATGATTGAGCAACAGGAAGTTACAACATTGGCCTGTTGTACATGCTGCAATACTATAAAACTTATGGATAGCCATAAATTTATATTTTCAAAAGGCCTTTCAAGAGCTGCTTGTTGAGCCTTGTCAGAATGAAGTGCATTTGTGACAAAAATAAAGTATTGCGCTAGCCAAGTTATAGGAACATTCGTCTTAGTTTTATAATGTTAAGTTTTATAGTTTGCCTCAGTGTAAGTATACAGTACCACTACCACTCTTCTATTCAGAAAATTATATCCTGGAAATTAAGGCACAGTACAATGACATTTTCCCTCAGAATATTCTGTTAACTTTTTTTGTACAAGAAAATGAAACCTATTAGGGAGTTCACGGTTATGTCACTGGTTGGCACTGGTTGGCATAGAGCGTGCGCAAAAACAAATGCGTGTATGTTCGGTGTTGCGCATGTAAACGCTTGTGCGATTGCACACAGAATGTAGACAAATTGGAATCTACTTTACATTGTGACGACAGTGTAAGCACGCCCTATTAACTCTTTAACCGACATGCGGTGACATCTTTGTTTGTAAACACTGAATGAGTCTATTGTTGAATCCTTGAAAATAAATGCAGTGCATGTACAGTAGGAGTATATACTGTAGTAACATTATTCCAATCAACTGCTCATAACCAATTTTTTTCTTTCTTTTAAAATATTACTTCTGTGAATTCTCTGGAGCAGAAACCGAAACCACAGAGGTCTCAAGGTATGTATCATCCATCTTTTTTTTCTATTTTTGATGTATTTTCATGTCCTTTTAAATTTGTCAGTTGCCAAGCAGATTCTGTGTAGTAGAATATCTGGTAAAGACTCTTGTCAAGAGTGTGTAGTAAATAGAATTGGATCCATGCATGTGTGTGAGGGGGATGGGGTGTGTTAGTAGAGGAGCATTCTCAATCTTCCACACCGTAAAGTGGTTATATCTTCTTTTTAAAATTGTTGTACTGGGATTTCTACGATGCCTTTTGTAATTAATATAAGCTTTTTTTGGACTTGGTATTGTGTTCACATACCTCACATTAAGGTACTCATTGAGTGAATGGGCAGCCTCAGTGTTGTGGACTGTTGTAAATAAATGCAAAGCATGATCATTTGGCCCTTGGCCAGCCATTGAAAAGTTTTGTTTTGGAAAGTGGCTGGAACCCCAGAATCATTTTGATACATAATTATAGTCCCTTTTGCAGATATTAAAACATTGCATATACTTGCATGCTGGTAGGTATATTTTCTGATACCATTCATTAATACTGGACAATTACTAATGATGTTTAATGATACTCTTCATTTCAGCGCAAAATGGTCCAGTAAATCCAAAGGAAGTTTCTTCGGAGGCAAATTTTGAACGCTACATGCCATCAAATCAAGTTTCCCAGGTCAGTCTCCTGAGATTTATCACTATCTAGAACGTGGGGTTTTCAACCTTTCTGTCATCCTGAATTCCCTGAAGTATACATGACCCATGAGGTGTACCCAGAGGCAGGGAAAATTGTTCATTTTGCTATCATAACATAATTTTAATATATAACAACTTGGTCATGTGAAAATTATATTGTTTACCATTACATTATGACAGTACAGTATGCTGCATGTACTGTATGGCAAAGTACCTTACTGTTCATCATGTAACAGAGAAATGAACAGCTCATATTCACGCATTAGTTTTGCAGACGACATGCAGTCCACTTTTCTTCCAAGAGATTGAAACATTCAGCAAGGAAGTTTCACGTATCCCTTGAAAGTACTGTATCCCACCCTTATGGGTATGGGTACCCATGGTGTAAAACCCCCTGCTCTAGTGAGATGCTTTAAAGTTTGTGTAAAAGCCCAAGATGTCAGTATGTTGCTGTGAAATTTTCAAACTGCTAGTCAAGTCTTATTCAGTCTTTTACAGTATGTGCAGTAAATTGCAAGATTCTGTTTCAATATACAAGTATAGGCAAGTCATTTAACTTAGCCTATGTGTTAAATCTGTTTGAAAAGGGGTCGCCAACAAGTTTTTGTAAACATGTCCTCATGGAGACTATCCTAAATCTCTCTTCCTCCCCCCCCCCTTTCATTAAGAAAAATACAAAAAAATCTTCCCCTCCATTTTTTTGGTGGCTTTTTTTAATTTCAAGAGAAATATTTTTTAACTTTCATAAACTAAGCAAATAAATTTTCCTGCAAGAAAGGGGATTATCTATGCACATACTATTAGACTGATGGCTTTATTTTCTTTATGAAATAAACCACAAAGTCTATTCACCAAGAACCAAAAAAGATCTAGAAAACAGCCTATATATACTGTAGTAATAGGCCAGTGGCAAATTACTGGGTCATTAGCTTTGATGATATAGCAGTCTTAAGACTTATATCAGATAAAGATGTGAAAAGATGAACTATCCTAGTAAAGCATCTTGCAAAAAACATTAATCAAAAGAGCTGGAAGGAAAGTGGGAAGAGTTGAGGCATGCATGTGAAATGCAGCAGGGCCTAACTAAACTGAAGGCTGGGATGGGGATGAGACATCATGACCTTGATGTTAGCCATGTTACCCCTTAAAAACTTAGAAGACTTCCAGGCCAGCTCAGAAAATACAGGGGTGTGTGGGGTACTTTGCCTCATAATCCAAACCTACCCAAGGTACAGTAGAAAGACATTGTGGAGAAAAAAAATCACTTGCATTGAAAATGGCCCATCCTGTCCTGAATAAAAGACAAATGTGAGAAGTGTACCTTGTGTGGGCTGTATCAAAATAGCCCTAGTAAACCATTTGGGGGGAGGGGGAGGAGAAACATTGCATGTGAAAACATGCACTTCAAATAACATATCCTCTCCTTCAAAATAATTGCCAAATTTGAGAAAAGTAGCTGGTGTGTACATCAAAATAGCCTGTGTGAACTCTCTTTCGGGGAGAGAGGTTTTCCAGAATATTTTCGAAAAATAGCTTGAAAAATTCATACCACTACTGATTCAGGTTATGTTTGAAGTTACTGTCATTGCCCTTTCTTTGGGCTCCATTTTGTTGTGTCCTTTTGTAGGCTCATATAAAACCCTTAATGACACTGGATAATGATGGTGTGGTGTTTTATCAAGATAAGAGTTATGTACAAACTGGATATTAGTCAGTCTTTGTTGATTTTGGTTTTAGTAGGATGACAATAAACAACTGCATAGCAACCAAGGCAGAGGCTCTGAAAGAAAAGTGGATCTTTTTCAGTAAAGGCATTTTTTCTTGCTGGTACAGTATTTTGTTTGTGTTTGTGTAATGAAACATTTCTCTTCTGAAGACTGTAATATTTGTTTGACTTGGAAGGGTACATGTACAGTTTTAAAAATTTGTTTTGGTGGGTACAGTGCTGTATGTTAGTTTCTTGAGAGTTGGTTTGTAGAAAGGCTCTAGCCATTATTTGCATGCTACAGGTACAGTATAACCTGGCCTTGAGGGCAAAACAAATTTATGTGTACTTTTGCCATATTGCTGAAGGTATTGTACAAGATTCCAACTGTACCTTTTTCCAAAAGAAGAAAAGGCAGGTGGAGAAGACATAATAGGGAATGTTGAACTATAGACCTTATGCAACATCATTCAATGGCAGCAAAACAGTGAAGCACATGCATGCATGAAGTAGACTTTGCATGCATGTATACATACTATAGAAGACTGGGTATTCAACCAGTACACAAATCAGCTGCCTGTGGTTGGTGGTGTAAGTTGCAAGGATAAGCACTTTCTGTTCAGTTTTGTGACGTCATACGCACAAGGTCTATTATTTTATTATTTTTTTAAGCCTTCGTGGCATACATAACTTTGGGTCTGTTAATACACAGTGACTGCAGGTAAGCTAGTCGTTGGTCCTTAGCAGTGGTTTAAAGCATTATCTACAGAATGTCATGTGTACTTTGCTTAATTAGCAGGAAGCCCAACATTTGTATACGAAGGTTTTTAAAACCTGAAGAATAGGGACAGTTTGGTCTGTCTGTCCCACTTAAAGCTAGGGCCTTACTGTACTTGTGCTTAAGTGTGATGGGTTATGGAAAGTGCAGTTGTTTTACTTTTGAACAACTTACCCTATCATTGTCATTATTTAAAGGGAACTGCCGTCCCCCCCCCCCCCCAATTTGAAGTAGTGTACCCTGGTAAACTACAGTAGTTCAGGAATGGCTCCTATCAATCATGTGACAATATTTTTGTTACTTATTTCCTAAATTTATGCAGAATAACTCATTGTTTTACCCTCAATATTCAATGATTTTAGACAGGAACATCATGAAAATACTTGTGAGAGGAATAAGAAGAGATCTGTAAGATTTAGCAAATTTTTTAAAATAAACTACTGCCTACTCCCTTTAAATATGTACATTAGCATTCTTTGCCTAAGGGAACAAAGTAATGTTTAAAATAGGTTCAAGCTTTAAAAGTGCAGTTTTGATATGTAAGATGAATACCAAGGCTGAACATTGCTGAAATTTTCAACCTGAGGTGAACTTGGAGCAAGTACAGGTGATATACGATGAACTGTTTTGTTTTCTCAAAACTTTACAACTAATTGCCTCCTCCATATAATCCGATGCTCATTATGTGAAATAGAGTCATAAAAATCACCCATGGAAAACTCATAAATTCCCATTTTCTTTCATGATCAAAACAATAAATTTGAAAAGAAAGTGAAGCAGGGTATTTTAAGGTGAGTAGATGACATTTCTCCTGCTTGCTTCAAGTTTACTTTTGGAATTTTATGAAGATTACAAATGCCTTGTTTTCAAGTATCTCGAGAACCACAGATCAGAACTGAACCAAAATTCACCAGAATTTATGTATTTTATCCCTCTTTCACACATCCTAAATAAGTTTATGCTTGAGCCCATTCTTAAAGGATGTTTACAAGTCTTAGGGCCTATATCCTAATTACTGCATCTTTTATCTTCCCTGCAGGGCTATCCAGGTGCCCCTACTAACATGGCTCCAGGGGATACCTACATGGCAAGCTATTACCCTTCAACTTATTCCTTTCCCTACTCGATGCCTGGTAGTGAAACAACATGGTCAACTGGAAGTGATAATTTCAATTCTAATTATAGTGATTACTTTAGTTACCAAGCTCAGGACTACTATAACCAACCAGGAACAACACCACCTTATCTGGGACAGTCATTTAACTTCTTCCCTGGAAATGCTGACTATACTCAAGGCTCATGGAGCGGACAGGGCCAAACTGGTACCCATGCACCAACAGGTCCATCCTCTTATTATGATTATGCC
The DNA here is from genome assembly GCA_009936505.3 of Holothuria glaberrima. Lineage (NCBI taxonomy): Eukaryota > Metazoa > Echinodermata > Holothuroidea > Aspidochirotida > Holothuriidae > Holothuria > Holothuria glaberrima. Next base: position 12,277 of record WURT03033776.1, read on the forward strand.
CGGTATCCTGGTGCCCAGGCAGGTGCCAACATGCCAAGGGGACATTATCAAGGAGTCAATGGGTATGAAGTACAGGACGGTGGTAAAGCACATGGTATGAAGGCAGTCGAGCAGGGTGTGTCTGTGTTACACATCAGCTCAGCTACGGACAAGGGAGGATCGGCTGCTACTAATGGGAAAGTTGATCCAAGGACTGGTCAGGCTGGTGGTGCAGCTAGTTTTTCTCAAGCAGCTGCAGGGGGCAGTGGGGGTGCTCCTAGTGGTGGGAATAAGCCAACTTCTTGGGCTGCCATTGCAAGTAAACCAGCAAAACTGCAGCCAAAGGTAAAATCCAAGACTGGTTCCCATGCCCCAGTTCCCACCCAGTTACCTAGTATGAAACAACCAATGGCTATTGGGACATGGAACGCTGGTGACAAGCCTGTTGGCAAGGTTGAGGCCCAGGGTCAGTCTGCTCAAACTGCTCAGCCACCTAATGGGAATTATGCTCCACAGGGAACGCCACCTCAGAATGCTCCGCCTGTCCAAGCTGTGCCCCCCCAACCAGTGGTGAAGCCAGAGGAATTGCCAACCCCCCAACAGGCATCCCAGATATCCCAAGGTAAGCAAGGATTTAGTAGCTCTGAACAGTCAGGACGATCTCAGCCTCAGGCTGTGGTACAACCACAGCCTCAGCAACCTAATCGCTGGGGTTCCTCTCAACATCACCATGAACGATCAGGCAAAAGTAATTATTCATCTCGCCCAAACAATGCTCGTAACTCTGGAAATAGTGGGGGATACTCTTCCAGTTCATCATCATCAACTAGTGTTGTTTTGGAAAAGTTGAGATCCTCAAATGAGTACAATCCATCAGAATTAGCATTGGAGTTGAAGAACGCTCGATTTTTTATTATCAAGAGTTACTCGGAGGATGACATTCACCGTTCCATCAAGTATGGCATCTGGTGTAGTACAGAACATGGGAATAAGCGATTGGACTCTGCCTTCAAAGATAAGAAAAGTGATAAAAGTGGTGGCAGTATTTATCTATTGTTCAGTGTTAATGGGAGTGGTCACTTCTGTGGCATCGCAGAGATGATGTCTGCCGTGGACTATAACACCAATACTGGCGTATGGGCACAAGACAAGTGGAAAGGGCGATTTGATGTAAAGTGGATCTATGTAAAAGATGTTCCTAACAATCAGCTACGACATATCCGCTTGGAAAACAATGAGAACAAGCCAGTTACAAATTCTAGAGACACTCAAGAGGTGCCTCTGGATAAGGCCCGGCAGGTGGTTAAAATTATCCATACCTACCGTCATACAACCTCCATTTTTGATGACTTCAATCACTATGAAAAACGGCAAGAGGAGGATTCCCAAAGGAAGGTAAAATCTTTAAGTGTTGTTTACACTGTGAATCACAGCTAAGTATAATTTTCTATACATGGAAAAGGTTTGTGTCTCTCAATACTGTTATTACCTTCCAAGTTAAATATTTTTGGGGCCATGATTTGTTCATTTTGTCCATAAACTTTCAAAATGATATTTGGTAGCTTCAGTCTGTACCCTGATATTAATGGCTGTTCTTAAAAAAAAAAGAAAGGTGGTTCCCTCTGCCTCTTTTGCCTTAAATTAAGTTCAAATTCTTCTCATCTCTTTGGTGATTATGGCACTTCCCATCCAGACCTGGTAGTGTGAATGAAATATTGATCATTCAAGCAGATGCCTGTTTTGCTGTTTGCAATAAATGGTGAAGGATTTTCATTACCATGAGTGGTCTATTCATACGAAGAAGTCATTTTAGTCATGGAATTTTCCCACACATTGCCATGAAAAATGCTCACTTCAAGGCAGACTCTGATCACCCCAAATACGTATTAGATTTGGTGCAAGCTTATGTTGCAATTAGTGACTGAGATATGATCTTCATCTAGAGAAAACTATGCTTCCAAATATCAGCTACTCTCATTGGTCAGTAATTTGTGCAGATGAGTGAAATGTGATATGCATCATCGCTGTGTAGACAAAGCAGAGTGCTCACATTACAAGAGAAGTGTACTTAAGGAATCACACACAATAGTGTACTCAGCAAAATGTGGCCATGAACAAGTAAATTACTTATTTTTGTGGCTTATCTAGGAAGTGCAGAAGATACAGTAATGTTTTTAAGGGTGGGGGGGGGGGGCAGAAGGTTACTTGGGAGAAGATTGTAACTGTCAAGTGGAAATTGGGACATGAAAGTGATAAATATACCGCCTTTCCAGATTTCTTCGAAGAATGACATAACAGTCATTCAGTGGCTAAGTATGTGGTGAATGGATTGGGTTTGCCCAGCTCTTTTTACATTACTGTATAAGTTGTTTGTTGTAAGGCAGTGATTAAAGCAAATTCAGATTTCCAAGATAATTTTGCTTGTAGGGAACTATCAACTATGCTTGTGCTGTTGTAGACTTCCAAGATGGAAGTTTTTACAACTTTTTGCCAGAGTTAATGAAAGTAAAAGTAAAGGAGAAGATCAGTGTACCCATCAGTTCCTTGTAACATCATAACGTACAGTAGACACCAGAAACTCTGGCTGTCATATTGTAGCTGAACAAGTGAAGTTACAGATCTATGTAGCCATCCTTCAGGGGATAAGGGGAGCTTAACATGAGAAGAACATGCACAGTTACTCTGAAAGCAGTAATAAAATTTATACTTATCAAGGAAGGTTTTCAGGTTGCAATATGAATACTGTACCCACTTTTAAAACCTTTATATTTTAGGTTTTCTTTTTCCAAGACATTGAGAAACCATCAGCAATTAATCCAATCAAACTGGTTTACAGAATCAGTATAAGTCACAGGTCTGGAAAAGTGGTT
>WURT03033787.1:0-15123 GCA_009936505.3 Holothuria glaberrima
ATGTATGTATGTATGTATGTATGTATGTATGTATGTATGTATGTATGTATGTATGTGACGCTTGGCTTGTAAACACTATCTCAAGAACGGTAAGCTCAATGGATCTCATGTTACATGTAGATACCCTTACTGAGTAGATGATCCCTATTGTTTATAGTGAAGGTCAAAGGTCATTTGGCGTCACCAGAGGTCAAATGGTAAACACCTTGGAAATTGCTTGTAAACACACTATCTCAAGTTGTGTAACTTCAAGGAATCTCATCCTTGGTATGTGCATGGCCCATATTGGGATGATAATCTCTATTGTTTTTGGTGGAGGTCAAAGGTCATTTGGGGTCACCTGAGGTCAAAAGGTCAAAATCTTGTAGACACTATATCTCAAGAAGCGTAATGGTGAGGGATCATACTTAGCATGGTGATTGCCCATATTAGTAGGTGATCCCTATTGTTTTGGTGGAGGTGAAAGTCATTTTGGGTCACCAGAGGTTAAAAGGTCAAAATCTTGTAAACACTGTATCCCTAGAAGCATAACAGTGAGGGATATCATACTTAGCACGTTGATTGCCAATATTGAGTAAATGGGCCCTAGTGTTTCTTGTGGAGGTCAAAGGTCATTTGGGGTCACCAGAGATCAAAAGGTCAAAATCTTTCAAACACTATATCTCAAGAAGGATAACTGTAGGGATCTCATACTTAGCATGTGGATTCCCCATATTCAATAGATGATCCTTATTGTTTTTTGTAGAGGTCAAAGGTCATTTGGGGTCATTAGAGGCCAAAGGTCAAAACCTTATAATATCTCAAGTAGGATTGCTGTGAGGGATTTCATTCTTGTCATGTGGATGATTTATATTTGTTACAATATACACATATGTCAAGTCAAAGAATCACTAAGCCTTTTGGCTTTCTGGTTCCTCCTGGGAGATACGCGTCACAAGCTGTGCGAGGTTTTCGTTCTTGAATTGAGGGGAAACATAATTCCTCCCCAGCACATTTTTTACTGGGGTCTTTATTCCCCATCTCCCCGTTTCCAACGCCTACGGACTTAGGTATAATACATAATTTTTTGATGAATTATAAATTGTTCAGTTATGTCTAGTGATGAATTATTGTAGAACCTCAGAAATGTCTTCGCAGAATCCAATGCGTACAAAGTTCCGTATATTCTACCAGGGACTTGCTATTTGGCCCTACACCCTGGCTGACGCGAAACATTTTGGTCTTTGTTTCTATTAATGTCTGTCTTTGTCAGTCTGAAATGTTTCGAATTCATCATCAAATTATGCAAACTACAGTAGCCTGGCGGCCATTTTGACACGCCTAAGTTTGTTTAACAGTGGCACCGCTTTTGTTCACATGACCCTTCGTCAATATGGTTGGATGTCTGTGCATAAGGTGTACATCGTTTTAGATTGTTTCCCTTCGCTTACCTTTGGCCCAGTCCCAAGATCATTTGTGAATCAGGCAATCTTAAATTGGATATACTGGCGATTTGCCAAAGACCTGTTTATTACAGTGGCCTACACCACCTAAAATGAAGTCAACAATAACACCACGTTTTCTTGTGTTTCCATGTGCATGCCACAGGACAATACGCAAGGGAAGGGTGTCATTTCTGTTAATTCATTGTTGATCTTGGAGCCCACACTTTACAAACGTGATCTCGTGATCTGTCTCCGATCGAATCCCTCCGCAAAGTTGAAAGTTGGATTACCGGAGTCAGATCAGATCTGCTTGATTCATGTAGATACGAGCAAGGAATCTTATCCCGAGCTGAATGAGGTAAGGTCGGGTTTAACGTAAGTCACGTGTGTAAACTGCGTGATTAGCCAAAACTAGAAAAGGCTTATATTGCTGGATCATTCACGGGATCAGATCTGCGGTAATTGAGCTTTATTACAATTACACTGTACATATGTAACCACGTGTGTAATCGAATGAAAAGTGCAGACGTTGACGCAGGAACTACAGGCGATAGTTCAGTTAGTTTGCTCTCTTTCTAATTAAAGTAGCATACCCTTCGTTGAGCCCGTTGCACGTCCCCCACGCGTTAATATTACCCACACGATGTCAGCTGTATATTGTGCCCCTCCAGATCCCAGCAGCTTGCTACGTGTCCATCCGTCTTGGACCATCCAAAACGTTTCTAGCTTTGAAGCTTACTATAATTCAAGGTAGCACACTTGTTTGGGTGGGTGCATGAGCCATGTTTGACCGAGAACAGAAAATCTGAACAATTGATTGGACAGATTTTCTACCTCTGGAGGAGGGGGATCCAGCCTACAGCCCCACTGGCTCGTACGCCAATGATTCAAAGGATGAGTACCACTTCACATGTCAGTATAATCTCTGTTTAATAACGATGTATGTATTTGATCACCTATATATTTACATGTAGTTTGAAATGTCCTTGAAATATTCATTGATGCCTAGCTCATGAAAGCAACTCAGTGATGGAAATTATGAAACTACCGTACGTACCACGTACAACGTATATGCAGAGGAGCTGTACGCATAATATCAATGTTTTCGTTTTGTTTTCCATTTCCCTTGCGTGCCTTACACGTCACATGCACGAAAATGATATGTATGTGAATATTGTCTTTAGCACCTAAATTAAAGGGAAATATTGCGTTCGTTTTACAGAAAATTTTCATTCTTTTTAAACCAATGTATTATTAGATACAGAATGTTAGACAATTCAAAAGAAGGCAGTACGGTAGCTTTCTTTTCAAGCAAAAATGCTCTCACAGGAAGAACTTCAGTTATTTGTTGCACGAAAAGAATTTGTTCACCCAAACTTTAAAAAATTCAAATGATGCAACATCCGTTACCCTTGTCTGCTTGTAAAGCATAGCCTAATATTTTGAGGAGATAAAGCTAATGCTGGAGTTTATTGTTGAGACTGAATGGTTTTATACCGGCAGTGATTAAAGGTATTTTCTTTGTATGACATCACGATGCAATTCAAACGCAGTATTTCCCTTTAAACTTTACGATGGTAATTTTAGCTTAATGAAGCCTTTGTTTGCCATCTCCACTCGTCACACTTTGTAACTATGAAATACTCAATGCGACAGTCAAAATCAAAGACACGTAGTATAAAAGCTGCTTGTCCAACAGAAAATGAAAGGATTGTATAATGTTTTTTATGCGCGTCATTTCGATCATCAATAATTATTATGATTACGGAGCTTTCTCTTCTCCCGAAATTACCCGAAATTTCCGTGTTCTTCGCGTCACCTCCTGGAAAAAGAATGTCATCGGGCAATCTCAGAAAATTCAGGAATTTGAAGGAGAATTTTTTTTTTTTGAAAAAAAAATCAAAGATACAAGCCCCCCTTTTCCGTTTCCTGTTTTGCCTTAGCTTTTTACGTTCCAGACCCGTAGCCAAGGGGGCGAAGCCTCCCCGACAAAATCCTCCCTAAAAGTTTCAAGTTGTCATTGACTTAATACATTTTTACACATTTTGCCCACCCCTGAAAAATCTCCCCTCCCACTGGAAGCCATTTTGCCTCCCATTCAGAACCTTGTCGGGCTACGGGCCTATTATGTTCTTCAGAGAGAGTCGTAATGGAAGCTTCCTTCCAATTTTTCATAAAATAACCATCAATTTTCAGGATATTTTGGACTGTACTCGAAGACGTTTTACTTTAAAGGAGCTTGGTAGTAGCGTACTTCCAAAATAAATACGTCCTGTCAAACGAAATGTTTACCCTTATTGTGAGACTAATATTGAAAATATTCCTGTTAATGCGGTTTGTATTCTCTAGCAAATCAATGTGTCAGCGTAAGAATTCTCGTAGCGGAGGCTGTCCGTGTAAAAGCACGAGCAACTTCTGTATAGCTCTCAGTGTAAATGTGGGACCAAGAAACGAAAATGCTTGAATCAACCACCTCTGGTAAGCCTTAAAACTTGTTGGTTTTACAAGCCATGAGTTTCCATTTCTTCCCCATAGGAGATTCGCTTTTCCAAAAACTATAAAAATTATTAGGCTAAGAAAATCACAGGCCCAGTGGCGTAGCCAAACTTTTCAGTCTGGGGGCAGAGGGGCGGAGGGTACGACTGGTGGGCAGACTTGGCTGATACTATAGGACTATCTAAGTAGAGCGCCACTATCGGTTGGCGCGGGGCCTACAAGAAAATTTTGGCTTTACAAACCCCTCAGATGGCCGGAAACGGCACTTTCCGAGTGTTTTGAGCTGCATGTTCACAGCCTTGAAATATGGATTTCATGTCTGCAATTTCTCAATTAATGCAAAAAAAAAAAAAAATGACATCATTATGTAGCCTGTAGGCACACATATTTGGCGTGTATTAAAATATTTTTTCTCGGTCTGTAATTTCATTTGGGGCAAGTGCGAAAAATGTTAATGTATGTTTCTAAGCGGAGCGCCACCATCGGTTGGCGCGGAGCTTACCACAAATTTTCGGCTTTACAAACCCCCAGATAACCGGAAACGGCACTTCCCGGGTGTTCTAAGTAAGAACATGTTCAGCCCCCACTTCGAAATTCTTCTTGGAGCTTCTTGGATTTTTTAGCCCAAAAGTAGACCGAAAACAGTCAATGACTTTCACACACAAAAGTCAAAGCGTCAGGGTGGATATAAATGGAAGTTGATAAATTCGACTCGAGGGAGACAGAGCTCGGACCCTCAGTTTGGTGGTGCCATTCTTGGGCTAAATATACTGGAGTTGGACGTACTCGGCAAATAAGTGTGTGTGAGCTTGCTCATAATCGGATTCTAGTCGTACAGTATATTTCAAGGACTGACAAAATCGCAATAGACATCATTATGTAGCCTGTAGGCACACATATTTGGCGTGTATTAAAATATTTTTTCTCGGTCTGTAATTTCATTTGGGGCAAGTGCGGTGCGAGAGTTTCATCTGGGGAGCTCCCCCCCTGCCCCCCCCCCCCGCTGGCTACGCCACTGCACAGGCCTTTCTAAAATTACGTTAAGCCTTAAAGTAAGTAGTATCGTACTGAAACATGCAACACTATACTACACACGTACATACGTTGTGAGTTGTGTGTACTAGACACAATGCATTTCGGATCGAATCAATGAACTAGGAAGCATAACCGGATGTGACGTAACGAAGTCGGCGGGTCCAAGATTTCACTCTATTTTGGCGACTAGCGAGCTCCTTTAACTTGTACAAACAGAATGAATTTGTTAGTTAGATGAGGTTTAACGGCCCAATTTCCAACCAATTGGTTCAAGTCGAGCGACCACGGCCTTTTTTCCAGTTGTGGCTCACTGGCTTGTTTCCCCTTTCTCCATTGCTTTTGCGGAGCATCACGCACAACGGCAGAAGGTTCCATTTTTAAAGTCTTTGGTATGACTCGACCTGGGAATCGAACCCGGGCCTCCCGCGTGAGAGGCGGATGTTCTACCAATAGACCAAACACGCGGTCTCAACACAGAATGAAAGTATCACCTGCCATGAAATTGAATCCAACAGTTTTTCGACTTTTAAGACAAAAAAGATTGGATAAAGGTTATTTCTTTTTACTCGAGGCAGACGGTTGAGGCAGGCTTGTTTAGGGGATAGCCCCCTGAGCAACAAAAAAAAAAAAAGAACAAATAAATGAATGAATGAATGAATGAATGAATAAATGAATAAATGAATAAAATAAAGTAAGTACGTAAGTAAAAAATAATAAATAAAATGAAATATCGTAGGGCAAAGCTCATCGTTTTCCAGAGCAAATTTCATGTGTGCTGTGTGTCATGATTGTTTTCCAATATATTGGAAACATTTCGGGGCAAGAGACTATCCCACATATTACTTATTAGTCAAGCATTTATATTTTGCATTACAGCCTGAACTGATTTGGAATCACTAGAAACCGATAAAAAGATAAATTCATCACGTTTTGATTCTAAGTTATGGCAGTCACTTGTATGTACGTTGACTGTGTGCATGTCCCAGCTAATTCGATTTTCTAATTAAGTTGATCTCAGTGATTGGAAATACGTGACATTCACAGACGTAACATTTGCGTTTCCTGCAAGAATACAACTCTTTGATTGGCATAATGATATTGCAAGTGAGTTCTAGCTGTACTATTTCACACTTCTATAACATATGTTTTAGTCTGCTTACCAGCTTGGCTTCTTCACCTGTTTTCCGATCAGTGACAGGAAGGGTGTGCGAAGTCGGTCGGATTTCCAGGCGATCATGGCAAGAGCAGAGTTAATCCTAATACTTGATGACCGTGATACCGAAAAAAACTGTTCCTTGTTAAGACTTTATAATGATTGCAGTAGCCTGTATCTGCTAACTGCTTACACGTTTCCTTATTCCTAAGTAATTTCTGTGTGAGATCTCAATTAAGGGGCCAATTGCATATTATTGTTGCATCAGTGAGCTGCCACTGGTGGCAACTCCCTACCAGTGGCAACTTCCTGGCGATAAAACATAAAACGCCCGGCGGAAGGAATAACACCGTGCGAAACCACGATTTGTGCTCTATACATACCGTTTACAGGTCACGATTAAAAAACTGACTGCATATCATGAACAGGGCGTGAAGTGGTGACCTAATTTACTGTTAGGCCTACACTTGCCCGCTTGGCGGACGTGTTTCACTCCTGCACCTATATTGCCTACACTCGTAATACCAACATGAAAAGAGGAATACATATTCGACACCTGCTATGAAGGTAACCGTTACACCGGCCCATCACACCTGATCTCTCCAGGGAGTTGATCTCTCGTATCGCCGAAGTTTCAATTCCGACGTGGTTTTCAAATGACAATGCGACTGCATGCGAGTTAAAAATAAATCACCAGTCAATGACGTCGGAAAATCGTTGCCATAGCAATAAATTGAATTAGAGCTGCCGCTATGTTAGATATCAGACGATAAAAACCTTGCATGTATCGCTGGGTGATTCATTTGTAATTTAGCAAAGATCGATTGCCTTAGTCCGTCGTTTCGGAGTGTGGTTCAAGGAGAGGGGGTGGGGAACCCGGTCCTGAACCATCGCTTTAAGTTGTAAAAACGTCACAATTCTGTCACTTAACTTTTTAAAGTACTAGTTATTTTTAACTCATAATTGTCATTGAAAATCTGCCTGCTTACTTCTCTTGGTTTTCGATTCAAAAGAAATTTTATTTTCATTGTTCATTGACCTTCATCTGGGCGACATTGTTCCCATGATAATTTCTCCCCTACTTCACCTGCTTACAGCCCCACCCCTCCCTCTTTCCCCCATCTAACACCAACACCGAGGGCATGCATGTAATCCACCTGACAGGATGTCGTGCCGGGAATCCTGCACCGATGGTCCTGGTTTACACTAACCTGCTTTCTCTCGTCGTAAATTGAGGTCGTGTTAGCGGCTCTGTCACGAGGCTAGTGATATAAATCTCTCTTTGGTTTGTAACCCTTTTTCAACCTCTCTTGCCCTCAGTGTATTAATTTCCAAGTATCTTACCCGATACGCGTGTTTCGCTTCAATTGAGCTATCTGGCTATCTTTGTAGGAGCTTCATTGTTCTCCTAAACTGTACGAAACCGTACAGGTCGACCGCCACGACGTCGTTAAATGTAGACATAGGTGTGATTGCGGGGGGGGGGGGTGGGCAAGGTGTATTTGTCCTCGCCCCAGTTTTTTCCAGACCTAAAAAAGAAGTAAAAAACGTTGAAAAATGAACGAAAGGAAACGAGACTAGAGAAATTTTTTAATACAATGGTAAAGTTTGCAAAGTGAAATAAAACAATATCAAATACCATAAAAGTGTCAGACATTTTTTACTCGGCGCACTTGGCGCGCACTCGCAATAAAAACTAACTAATGGGAGGCAAGGGGTAATTGTTGTTGAAATTTTTTTTTTGGTACCATAAGACAATTCTTTCAAAACATGGGCGTCAGCTCCCCGACACTTTTATGACATGAGGCCCTGTAATAAGGGTCACTGACCGTATATACGTTATTACATACACCATCATGTTACTTGCATACACAATTTAGAAACCTACCCGTGTGTACGGAGTCGTAATTCTCAGTAAATGTTTCGACGTGCTTCTCGTGATCTTATTTTAAACAGGTGTCACGTTAGTGCTGCTGTCCATAGGAAAACTATAAAGCGTACTCAGTCTAGAATTGCAGAAATATGTATTGAAAATGACTTCATATGGTTCAACTCAACTTGTGACTTCATGAGTCAATTAAGCATGGGCACAACCTTATTAAAATTGTGAAATGCAGCATACTGTTTACCCCCAGTTTATTGCAAATTTATGAAAAACCGGCCGTAATTGAATTGCAATAGTTATGGGATCCGATTTTCTCTTTTTACGATGCCGAGGAAACCGCGATAAAGCTTGACTCTAGTAGCCTGCTGAGCTAACCGACAAGTTTTTTTTTTTACTTAGTGATATGCCCGTTTATTTTGGTGAAGCCAGTATAAAAAGAAAAGAATGAAAGAAAACTAACTGCCTGTACTCAACCGGCCTCTAATTTGTAATGTTCGTACATTGTCAATACGTTTTAGGTTCTGTTCTTGTTTTCCGATTCATGATCCAGTGCCCTGAAACTGAAAATGGAACTGAAAAGCGTCTGCAATTTGCTCGTTGGGTTAATTCACACTGTCGGCTTGGAGCGTGACATTCACAGTCTTCCTTTAGTCTTTCCCTCAGAGGAAAGTTAAACATTATAATTGCGAGTTAATTTTAAAATGCCTTGGTGAACGGCACAACTCATTGAAGAGAACCGGCGTGTGCCAAATCTCAATGATTCTAAGGGGTAGGCTTACATCAGTTTTCTCACAATTTCAACGAGCGTACAAACTGACAAAAGCAAGGCTACTCTTTCTTTGAACACTCCGCAAAGACGTGAAAACTTTGATAATTGATTTACTACATTTTGAAAAAGGGTACATACTGTTAGGTCTTTGAGCTGCCCCAAAGCAAGCTATTACGCTTGAGAAAAAAGTGAAAAAGTGATGACCCTTAACAGCGGTGTAGCAAGACCCTCGAGGCAGTGGCGCCGCCAGACTGGTGATTGGGGGGCACCGCCAATTTTTGCTTAAATTTCCCTTTATTTTATGTGTCCTGCGTTTGTGCACAGCGATGGGGATCCTTCCTTTGTCACTATATAAAGGTTCCGTTCTGGGGGATGGGTCTAAGGGGAGGGGGTGTCCCCCTCCCCTGTGAAAAGTTTTGTGAATTTAAGGTTGATTAGATGCAAAATGGTGCTATCTTTTGTATATTTTTGGAGGTGATATATATGACTGGAAAGTGTCCATATTTTAGTGAATTCTAATTTTTGGTTAGGTGAAAGAGGCAATAAAAGAGGCAGTGACATAATGCTTACAGTGGCGTTCTGACAGGTTGCCATGCAGTATGCTGCGTGGTCGCCGGCCTGGGGGAGGAGTCTAAGGAGAGGGGTGTCCCCCTCCCCTTTGAAAATTTTTGAAAAATTGGGTGTCCTTACATGCAATCTGGAGCCACACATGCTACCTTTCAAGTGAAATTTTCTGTTAAAATTTTTTACCAATTTTAGGTACTAAAAAACCCGGTATCAGTGAGGGGACCTGTGGCTCAATGGCGCCTAAATACGAGACATAATGGTCACTAGATTGAATGGAAACCGTGAGGCATGTGCGCGAAGCGCGCCAAAATTTTCCGTTACATAAGATTTCCATGACAAAACCTGCATTCTGAATCTGCATCGAGACACTTCTTAATTGCCGAAATAACATACATGGCACTCAAAAAGCCAGTCTTTTACCTAGTAATTCGTAAACAGCTTTGGAGTTTTGCTGCTGTGCTTCTCTGGGGGTTGCTTTCGGAAGATATTGATAATGAGAACATTGAGGTAGGTTTGAAGCTGCGCGCGAAAATTTTGATAGTTTTGGAGAGATTTGCGAAAATTCTGATAGTTTGAGAAACATTTGTGATAGAAAATAATTACCATAGATTCATCACTCGGTCGAAACACACCTCACTCTACCCCCTAAAGAAATCTATAGCTTAAACGCCTTTTGGGATCATTTTAAAATTTTCAGAAATTTTCGATTGGGGGCACGCGCCCCATGCCCCCCCGTGCCGGCGCCACTGCCTCGAGGACCATGGACATTGTCCACCCAGTCCACCCGCTTGCTACCCCAGTGATCCTTAAATGCACGGAGGTGAATGCATGATAATTGCAATAAACGAAATTGAGGTCGTTTCAAGTATACGTGATGATTCAATTGCAGTATGAAATTCTACTATACTTTTCAGTCCTAGCTGGCGGTTGTCAGGATCAAGAGCAAGCGTAGGCGTAACAGCCAGAAGGCTGAGGTATAGGAAGTTCCCTCCTGGAATTAGGGAGAAACTTACTTCTTGGGCAGATTTTCGAAAGAAAAATGTATCAGTTTTCGCGGTTATCACATGATATACTCGGGGAAGAAAAATACATTTGCCAAAGAGAACAAGATGTCGTATGTTATCAAACCAAGTCTGGATTTTTCCGGCCTTCCTTTTGTCTTTTAAGTCTCTTACATACGTGGTGCGTGTTCCTATTGAATTACTGGTACCTTGTTCATTGTATATTAACTTTAAAGGCGGGTTAAATGACTGGAATCACAATTGCATGGACAGATGGATAGGCTCGTAAATAGGCTAAGCAGAGAGCTGCCAGTGGTGTAATTTCCCTGGGCTTAGTGACCCCTTTCCGGTTTTAAATAGCGTAGATATTTAATATTCATTATGTTTGTTGAAAATTCATTAGGAACCGCAGTAAGTTAAAACCTTGACTACATGAACCGTGCTCCCTGAGCAGTTTTTACCCGGACAATTTGTCCCTGGACAAATCTACTGGGGCAATTTTCCCGCGACAATTTTCCCTGGATAGTTTTCACCCCGAGGGACACATTGTCCTGTGTGAAACTTGTCCCCGGCCAGATGAAGGTGGCCCGGGGTCGTCCAAGGGAAATAATCCCGAAGGGAAGCGTTCGGTGAAAGTTATCCAAAACCTTGAAAACGTGACGCCGAAGTGATTAATTCATAAATACATTTGCAACATAAACTATTGTCATAGAAATGTCCATCCATGTCGTGCAGACCAAATTCTTTATTCTGTCATTTGTTATTGTGATTTTTTTCCACTTTTTGGAAAGCATTAACCAGCGTACGATCGCTAAATGGCAATCGAAAACGTGTACATTTAAACAATGTGGAAAGTGAAAGCCGTATCGTGCTAATAATCAAAAGAAATTGTTATGCTACACGTGTCACTTCCTTGCCCTCGTAGCAGGCTGTACGGCATATTCCTTGTCCAGTCATATGATTTGGAAAGCAGGGAAGCTGAGCAAACAGATTCCGCTCCGCGGGGTAGTCACTTCCTAAGGTCCGTTAAACTTTCAGCGGCGGGAAATAGACACAAACTTCCACACTAGAAGCGTAAAAGAACTGATGAAAGTCGGTTTAATGAGCTTTTAGAAAAACTTGAATTCTGGCGTGTGATACCCTGCAGTTTCGTATGGTACTAGTACTTCGTGTCCGATAGCGTCATGACACCGAACAAAAGGTTTCATTCGGACAGGCACGTGCAAATAAACTATTTTCTCGTCTGTCGATGTTTTGTGTGAAATGAAACACGACCGATAAACCGTGTTCTGAATGACTTTTGGTTAGTGTCGTTCAGGCACAGGTATATAATTATAGCTATTATAGCCTACTACAGTTACGCCTGCAATTCATGTTAGGTTAAGTGTAGGTTGAATCCGTAATATCCTCAATTTGCTAATAACGGAAAAGAATTATACCGTACGTCACTAAACGTATGAACAACATGAAGCCAGTCAAAGAGATAAAAGGTGTTGGTGAGGCTGTCGTGTTAACTCGCTATTCAGGCTGTTTAAGTAGACCTATAAGCGCCAATTATGGATTGGCCGGTCAATTTCCCCGCTTGACAAAGCAATCTGTGAGAACCGTGAACGTGTCTTCAGTTCAGGGCTATTGTTGAATACATATAGATTTTTGTAAAAAATAACAATGGCTATGAGCGAGTCACAAAAACCCAGTTAACAGAAAACTAATTTGGAAAAAGTAACTCCCACATGCATTAGATTTCCCAGTAATTATCAGACGTTCATTTTGTTTTGTGCACACAGTTACAGCTAGGCCTATCCCAAATTTGATTTTTATGTCAATTTCTTTCTCTGCTGCGATTTTTTTAGCATTTTTGTAGCTGGCGTAGGCTACAATGTTATGTCAAACCCTTAAAATACGAACTAGTCCAATGAAAGTCTCTCTCAATAGCCCAAGGTTTTGCCTTAACTTTGGAAAGTCTCTAAGTAGCGAATTAAAACCGGCCTTTGAAAATAATTCTCAGAATCAGGCTGCCAGGGGTGGCCCCAGGATTTGCCCGACGAAGGGGGGGGGGAACTCCAACAAGGGAGCGGTAGCCCAACATGACCCCGACAGAGGCGACGGGCTTTCGGAAGTATGCGGAACGCTGGCAACATTTCTTTGGGCTCAAAGTTCGAAATTTTCCGGTGTTTATCGAAAGAAATTGAAAAATTTTCAGCTTTTGTCGAATAAAATTTGACAAATTTGGTTTTGTTAAGAAAACATATAAAAACATTGGCGTAAAAATCAAGTAAATCCCCCGGGGGCAACTGAACGTCGTTTGAGATTACATATTTTATCTTACATAGGCTATTAAGGTTCCCGACAAAATGAAAAAAAAAATCCCAACAAGGGGCCAGCCATCCCAGACGGGGAGGGCCTGATCCTTGCCCTTCCCCCCACCTGGCTCCACCCCTGATCTCGTCCCATCTCAATAGGCCTATACGTGAGGACGACTGCAGTCAGGAAGGCTACACCTCTATGTTCCGACGTCTCGTTGTTCCGAAACCCCTTAACCGTAATAGTCGCACCCTAACATATATAAACCTAACCCTTATCCTAACACTGACCTTTTATGTAGACTTTCGGAATATGACTGGAACAAAAACTCTTTGTTAGATACGTCGGGACAGAGAACAGTCCTTGTCTTGAAAGGGGAGTGAAAAAATTCATGGAATAGCAGCAAGTGTATAGAACTTATTGCAGAGGGAGTGAAATTCTCCGAACAGACTCTGCAAAGTTTTAATTGGATAGACAGATGGAAGGCAGAGAGTTGCCTACGTAGTAGGCTGTACGACATATTCCTTGTTCAGTCATAACAGAGGAGCTGAGCAACAGAGTCCGCTCCGCGGGGTAGGCAGAGAGATGCAGAAGTCGGACGTCTGGCCACCCTTAATATACTAACGCCGTACTGTACATATGAGATTAAGGTTGGAATACCAAACTGACGGAAAGAACGAATCAAATCCAAAAAAAAAAAGTGCCAGACTGTCTGAAAATACTGCCTATGTAAAGTCACTTTTCCCTGAAAACTTACTCTATATGTATCGGGATTTAAGTCATAGGCTGGGAGTTTTGTTTCTATTGGTCGTTTAAATTATCTGTATGTTGTCATGCCCTACTCACGTGTCATTTCGTTGTTGAAACGAAGACGCCTCGACGAATCGTGTAACTCCGCCGAAATATCAGCAGACTGCATGCTGACGAGTTTACTTATTCACGTCTCCTGAACTTCGTGACGCCGTTTAAGTAATGGTAGTTAATTCAGCAGTTCGGCTATTGCCGAATACGAATCGATCAGTTTCATGTTTAAATGTCTGTCAAGTGTGAACAGGGAGTTGCATGAGGTATATCTTGCCTTGCCCGCTTGGCGTACGTGTATTACTCCTGTAAACCTATATATATCGATTAGTTAGATGAGGTTTTTATGGCTCAGTTTCTAACCAGTTGGTTTAAGTCGGGCCGGCTACGGCCTCTTTTTCCAGTTGTTGTTTTCCCTACTCCGTTGCTTATGTTGAGCACCAAGTACAATTGCAGTAGGTTCCATTTTTATAGTCTTTGGTATGACCCGGCCAGGATTCGAACCCCCGACCTTCCGGCTGCAAGTCGGATGCTTTCACCACTTGACCATGCAATCGGCTAACACACATATTGGCTGCACTCGTAGTCGTAATGCCAACTTATGAGTATGAACATCAAAGAGGAGTACATATTCGACACCTGCTAAGGTATGGTTTTTGCCAGTTGAAGTAGCAAAGAAAACGACCTCGGGCCAAAAGTCTTTCCTGTTTTTGGTCGTCTTTATTATGATTATCGCGAGGTAGGCTACTTTACTATTGAAATCATGTGATGACGTAGCCTGATATTCGTAAACCATATCCCTTTAATATTTCTCCATGTAACTTGATGTAGTACTTTGTGAAAATACGGTGGCATATCTTGTAGAGACAATTTTCATGCCTTTAAAACCTGGATTTACAAATATACTGATATAGATTACTCGATATACAAATAACGTACCTAGGTATCTTTAGTTGCATGAACTACACTGTTCTGTTATCCTAGAGAGAGAAACTCAGCACCGATTTGTATAGCTTATGAATAATTTGTTCATTCAAACTCTCAAATTTTCATAATTATGCAACATTATTCCTTTTTAGTAGGTAAACATCCGTGCGGAAGTATAAAAAGAGACTGAAGGGTTTAGTAATGAGTAAACTTAAGTTTCTACGTGTGCAATGTTAATGCATTATAAATTCATTATTTCCCGTCAAATGACTGTTCCAGTTACAATTTCGGAGTATCTCAAATAAAGGAAAATAATTTACCCCACATCATTTTAACCCCCACCAGATTTGTAGTGTGAGTACAATGTCATGAGTACGAGTACAAGGGCAGTGTCTGTGTTGTGAGTACGAGTACGTGTACATGTCTTTTTTCATGAGTACGAGTACAAAATTTTGTATTAGCCCCTGTGCAGAGCTTTCAAAATCTGAGTACGAGTACGAGTACAAATTAACTGAGTACAAGCAATTGTGCAAACCCATGAGTACGAGTCCGTGCTCACTACAAGTCTGCCCCCACACATCTGCCAACAGCTTGTGTTCACAACTCATGGTAGCCCTGTTGAAGCATAAAAACCTGCGTTAAAAAGCTATTATCAACTAAAAAGTCTTTGGAAGTAATGATGTGAAGTTTAAGTTTAAGTTTAACGTTTGAGGGTCAGGAAGCCAATTGGCTCATTAACAACCCTATACCAGAATGAGCGT